>WWET01004608.1:91901-114302 GCA_011038615.1 Limnodynastes dumerilii | reverse complement strand
GGAGGGGGATCTTAGGGTTAGGCTATAGAGAAGAGAGTATTAGGGTCAGGCTAGGGAGAAGGGACGGTTAGGGTCAGGCTGCAGGGAAAGGATGGCTAGGGTCAGGCTGCGGGGAGGGAGAGTTAGGGTAATGGAAGGTGAGGGTTAGAATTAGGGGAAGGGTTGGAGTAGTTTTTTGTCTTACCTTTCGGAGTACCGTGTTCAGTGCTCTGGGGATCGATTGCTATGCCTCATCGAGGCATAAGCAATCGATATCCCTGCCAGTTCGAAACTGGCTGGGAGAGAATGACCCTATCGAAATAGGGCCGTTCTTAACGGGGACCGTTTTCCTATAACCAATACTCCTAGACAGTGGCTGGTCTCAGAGAAGCTCTCAAATAATTTTACACAAATGGTGTTTGCTCAAATAAATTTAAAAGCCAGTACACAAGTGCTCGTAAGACAGGTGTAACAGTAGTTATTGTCTTGAGGCGCAACTTTATTGTTTCAGTCATGATATCCATGCATACTACCATTCTCATTACTTCATATAGGGTACCTGTTGCCATTTATTAACCAAATATTCAGATGGAGATTGCTTTATAGATAATTCTGTAAAGTGAACCTATTGCATCAATGTATTTTACAGAAGTACTTGAACAGTTTTCAGTGTTATAGGAAATATATTTAAGTGGTCTCCATCTTCTCCATTTTCAGACCTAGTTTGATGCTATATGGTCTGTAGGATATTGTTTGGGAGAACAAGCAGTGGGTGAATAGAGAGTAGTAGACAATAGAGTAGTAGAGACAGTTTGTAAACAGCATATTCAAAATTATTATCCATATTGTACTGTGCTGTTAAACTGATTTGTTGTCTCAACATTTCATATATTTGAAGTCTGGAATAAATCATTAGGCTGTATCTAACTTTATAGGCAACTGTAGATCTGTAGATGAGTTAAAACTGAGAGTCTAGTGGTGCCCAATGGCAGTGATCTTGTTACAAGACCGCTCAAGTTTTTACTTGAAACTCTGATGGTGAGGATGGGCAGAACCTTGGCAAGTTGTGACCCGTGGTGGCAGCCCCAGGGCTGGAGTCTCAGCACACCACTGGAGGACAGGACGACACTAGGACAAAGACAAAAACAAGAATTACCAGGAATTTACAGGGAGGTTTACACAGGGTTCAGATATAGTAAATGGATACTGACAAAAAAGACACAAACTGGGTTCAGATTTCAGGTACAAATATAAAGATACAAAACTAACACAGGTACTGGGTTCCAGGTTCACGTAACGGTGCAAAGGTATGAAACAGGGACTAGGTTCCAGGTTCAGGTACACAGGTATAGGGTAACAGTTTCCAGGTAAAGGTAAGCCAACGAGATTAGATCAGGTTTATGAAACAAGTACAGGTAACAGATAAAGGCAAAGCAAAGGTACAAGGAACCAAAGTGAATGAAGAATAAAAAAAAGTCAAGGATATGACAAGGCTCACTAAGACCAAGGCAATACAAGGCACAGATAACAATACAAGTTTGACAAGACAACAAAAGATGGACAAGGTAGAGGTCACCCAGAAGAGATTAACATAAATGCTCTAAATACATCTACAGAAATGGAACATTAAATGCATAAAACAATCGAAGACTCCCTACCAATTATTTATAGGCCAAATGACCAATTGGTACAGGAAACCCAGACAAGCCACCCCACACTTACAGACCATGGCCTTGGCTGATAAGCAACAACCGGGGCATTCAACAGAAGCTGCAGTTGCATCTAAACCGCAAAACAGAGATTGAGCAGCTGTGAGTAGCAAAGCAGCTTGTACCAAGTTCCAGTTAGGAGAAATGATTGTGTTGTTACAATACAATACAGGTTTAATTAAATTAAAAAGGTTAAAAAATGAGTTTGCATTTTGATTGTTTAATGTAGTTTTGTTTATGTTATAATTGTAAATATCTGAACATTAGTTGTTGTTTATTAGCATGTATTCTCTATAGGTGTCTAGGACAGGGAATATATTTGATTACATTTGAAGTGTTCAGCCACCACAGTTTACAGTAATTAATTAATGGCTATTTAAACTGAATTTCTGAAAACACATTAAATAAATAAACATCTTTTTAAATTTGAGATGAAGCAAGTGGCTGAATCACAATTTAGAATGCAAAATCATGTTTTAATGATTTCTTTTGTTACCCTAACATGTCTATGTGTATGTAAATTATTAATATCCTACACCAGACATATTTACTGGAGTCCACTTACAATCATATTTCATAAATCCAATTAATAATCCTTATATCAATAGAGATATAAAATGATATTGAATCTAGACACTACACCATATTTTCAGTAAATATGGGCCTGATCCAGACCTACACTCATGAAACGCTCATGTGCGTAGCGTATTTACGCCAGCGTACCTACAATGCGCTCCCCTTGTTGGTACTTACTCTTGCCATCTACGCCCAGCAAACCCTACCCTAACTTTTCTGATCGTAACCGTGGACACTTAGCACGCCCATACTGTACGATTTAAATGCATCACCCCGCCCTCGGTGCGTGATTACAAAAATCGTATGCCAGGCACCCCCCCCTCGACCGCAGTTACGAACACAGTACGCTCAAGGCCCATACGCTCAGAATTTCTGAGCGTAAGATGAGTGTAACATCTGCCCCGCGCATGCGCAGTAAGTACAAATGGACGTTTTTACACTTACGACCATCGTAAAAACACACAAGCATAGGTCTGGATCAGGCCCTATGTGTATATTCCGATATGTTTAATATAGTAATAATGGATCACTTAATAAAACAGTTCTGCAAAAGTAACATAAGTTAATCATTTCTACGAATAAATAAATAAAGGACCAGCTATTAAAAAAGGCCTGTTAACAAAGTGGCCAATGAGTTTTTTTGTCCTTTGTCAGAGAAAAAATATTTTTCTTATACAGTTCACAGTCCGGAATGGTTGAATGGTTGTTTATTATATTTAGAACAAGAGAAAAGGCTACCTGCCACCAAACAATAGCTCAGAAGTAAAAATGTGTGTTTACTTATTGTGTATATGTTAGCTTAAATCAATTATCTGAGTAAAATTTTTCTCCATCTTTTTAGTAACTGTTTAATTTCATACAATGTGTAAGATTGGATATATATTCAAAGTTCTTAGCATCTACTTACAAGAGTACATTTATTTAAATCCGTCAAATGCTACAGATGAAACCACAGGAAACTGTACTTTCATTTAAATAAAAGCATACATTTGTTGATCTTCAGAAAAACAAGCTAAGATGTGAAATTAGCATTAATATATTGTTTAAAAATGTTGCACTGTGATGTTCATGAACGTCAACCACGATTTTCAAATAAAAAAGCAATCTTGGAATTCAAAACCTCCCTAATTATAGCTGCTTAGGAATTTGCTTTCCATTGCATTTACAAAGAAAGATAGAAAGTGACGACAGATAAGAGCCACATGGCCCATCCAGTCTGCCCAGTTTATTTAAAACTATACTGACACTAAACCCTATTTGCCCTCAATTTAGATTGAGATTTAGGATATCCTTATATTTATCCACAACGCATGATATATTTGAAAGCTGCTATCATATCCCCCTCCTCTACTCCAAGCTATACATGTTTAGTTCCTTTAGCCTTTATTTGTATGTTTTGTGACACATACCATGGACCATTTTAGTTGCTTTTCTTTGAACAGTCTCTAATGTATTTTTGTCTTTCTGGAGATATGTCCTCCAGAACTGAACACAGTTTTCTAGGTGAGGTCGTACCAACGATCTATAAAGTGGCATCACTACTCTCTTACTGCTACTAATTCCTCTCCCTATGCAACCAAGCATCTGACTTACCTTTCTCGTTGCTTTGTTACATTACTTGGCTATCTTTAACATGAAATAATGACCCTCTTGACCATTCCTCCAGTCTACCTAGATCATCCCTCATTATGTGTACCCCTCCTTGTGTGTCTACCCTGTTACATACCTTTGTGTCATCTGCAGAAAGGCATATGTTCCCCTCGATACCACAGACAATATCACCTATAAAGATATTATCACTGGTGCAAGTACAGAACCCTGAACTATTCCACTAATTACTTTACCATCCCCAGAAGGGATTCCATTTACTACAACTCTCTGTTGTCAATCCTGTAACTAAGTTCGTACCCATGCAACTATCTCTAAGCCCAAACCCAAAGTTTCCAGCTTCCAATAGTCATCGATGTGGCACAGTGTCAAAAGCCTTACTAAAATCTAGATAAGATATGTCTACAGCTCTTCCTTTATCTAATACTTTACTGACCCAGTCAAAAAATTCTATAAGATTTGTTTGACATGATCTTCCCCCAGTGAATCCATGCTGCTTGGAATCCTGTAAGTTACTGTATTTAAGATACTGTACAATTTGTTCCTTTAACAGTGTTTCCATCAGTTTCCCTACTACTGATGTTAGACTCACTCGTCTAATGTAAGTTTTAAATTTCCCTCAAAAAGCAGTACATCTAAATTGGCCACAAACTGAAATGTAATCAGATCAGTTGTCATATTTTCACAGAGCGTTTTGGTTATTGGGTGAAACAATTAGTGTCTTTAAGGAGCATTGGGTAAACGCCTTATTCTTATATTTGCTGTTCTGCAATAATTTATGTTTATTATAGGTGTGTTCCTGCTGTTTAATATGTGGAAAAAGAGAAACCATGGTAACCACTAAAAGTAATATCACTTATAGTAGTTTTAAAGTATTGCTGAGAGCAATTAATGCCTAAATAGGGATCCTATATTATGATCCTGTTTTAGAGCATATGATGCAAAGGTTTACTTAGACTGTCAAAGGGTGGGCTGTTAAAGTTAATTGATATAGTCATTTAAATTGCCCACAAACTGATATGTGTTAGATCGCTTATAATATTCCCATAGAGCTTTACAGTATGCACAATTCAGGTTTTTCTGGGCAGAACCTTAGATGCATTAGCAAGTTCAGTCATGAATGCAGGTTAGCTTTTCTGTGCAAGAACCTGTGCATAATCAGGGGTTTTTTGATATAAACAAAGACTTTCTATATCACTGATCTTTAAAAGTCCAGACCCCCTGACCTATAGGAGACTGACCAGTGTCCCTGAAACCTGTCTGTTGTGATGTAATTTATGACTTTATGCTTTGGAATATATTATACTACTCTGACTTGTTGGAAGGAATATTTATAGAGGCTCCTGTGGTAGTTAGATATTTACCTTTAATAGTAGTTTGCCTTTTTTTCTTTTTAATAATGTAGGACCGGATTCTCAGTCCTGTATTTTTCATTTTATGTGCGTTCTTTTACGTTTAGAGCTACTGCACGTGCGTAGTAACTCTTTTACGCTATTTACATAACATTTCATTACGTAGATTGCATGCACGCGGTCTTTAAAGACCACGTGTATGCAATGTACGTAACAAAATGTTACATAAATAGCGTAAAAGAGTTACTACGCATGCGCGGTAGCTATAAACATAAAAGAATGCATAAAAATAAAAAATACAGGACTGCGAATCCGGTCCGTAATCCCAATATATTTGTTAAAAAATACTTAGCAGTGGTTACTATTGATACCTTTCGGTGATGTAGTAATGAAAGTAATGAAAAAGATGTGCAACTAGGTCCCATTTTTTTTTGCTCTAGCATCTGTTAGATAATATAGAATTAGTAAATATTTTTTGTGACATGTATATAAATTGTAGTCACTTTGTGTAAAATGATTATGTAGGAATTAGAAGTCATTTTGGTGTTTCAATGAAATAGACTCTCGTCAATGTGTTTTTGACAATTTATGAGAACTCCACCCAGGGCAAGGCCTTGGTAACTGTATATAAACTCACAAACTTTGACATCTCAATACCATCTACCATGCTATACTGAGATCTCATGCTGACCACTGTTATAATGAACTACTGATGACATCTCTCTGACTGCCACAAGAAAGTGTAGATTGGAACTCAAGTGGTTTTTAGACATTCTTTTCTCATCAAGATCAGCATTATCTTTCAGCGCTACCTTCTCTCTCACTCTGGATATCTCAGCTGTTCTGCAGTGTACTGGTGGTTATCTAACAGCCAGGACACTATACTAATGGATCGTGGCTTTGGCTGATCCCCGCCACTACTAGTCGCAGGCAGCATCTACAGAGCCACAGCACACAACTAATTTCCTAAACATCCACAGTCTACGCATGCACAGTTCCTGTGTGTGCATTCCACCTTTACACTATCCACATTGTCTACCTTGGCTGTTTGTACTATTCCCATCTAGCACTAGTTGTGAGTGTTATTTCACCTTAACCAACTTACAGTCTGCCTTCATTGGTTTGGCATGCTAATACCATCTGGCATTTTGTTTGTGTGGGAGTATGATTCTCCTGTCTATCTGGTCACCGTGGAACTACCACTGGTGGCCAGCATGGTGCTATTCCTCATCTCCATTTTATTACCAGCCTTCCTTCTTTGATGCCATAGTTTACTACTGTATATGGTGCTATCTCAGCCTCTGGCTACTAATAATTGTCAAGCAAACATTCTCTGGTCTGGGATTAAACTATTAATGCTCTGTCTCTCATTGCTGGGTTGTGCCCATTGTGTTAGTCCATCCTTAGTCTCCAGATTCAAATCTTTTACTCATTATGGGTTCAATAATTGCCACCAGGGGTCACAACCTGCTAGGAACATGCAGCAAAAGTCTGCCGTCACCTAGAGAGGCGCCAGTGAACACCAGGCCATAGTTAGACTTCGCAAAGTGGTGGGTGGCTGCCCCGGATTATTTTATGATCTCACGTGCATGTGTAAATTTACTCTACCTGCAGTGATGTACTATGTTGTCCAAAGACTACAGGTAGGGTAATTAGCTGCTGACAAAATTGGTCTCTAGTGTGTGTGGGCAGACACTAATGTGATCAGTTTTTTTAAACATAATTGATATTTGACACAATAATTACATTTTTAAGAGAGAAAACTGAACATGCATGATTGGCTCACACTTATTACTTTTTAAATCAATTTATTTTTTTTATTTCACACAGGTTGGCTCTTACCAACTATTGGATCTCAAAAGAAAAGTAAGTACTTCAGTAATTATTTATGCATATCGTAATAGTTATTATTTTATAAGCTTCCCTTATACTGCAGGTGTTGGTTGTTTTTTTGTCTTGAGTAATTAAAGATTTATGTACATGTACTAACGTCAAACAAGTTCTTTCCTTGCTGCTTCCAGGTCTGTTGTCCAATTCTTGCCTTTCCTGCTTCTCCTGACTCTCTACCTGGTCTGTCACCACTGCTCTCAAGCTCCATAGTTCACTCCTTGTCTTTCAGACCGCATTTACCCAATCTACGTCAGATAA
This sequence comes from Limnodynastes dumerilii, assembly GCA_011038615.1. Taxonomy (NCBI): domain Eukaryota; kingdom Metazoa; phylum Chordata; class Amphibia; order Anura; family Limnodynastidae; genus Limnodynastes; species Limnodynastes dumerilii. The sequence continues at coordinate 106,930 of WWET01004608.1, read as the reverse complement.
ACACATATGCAGCACCTTTATATATATATATATATATATATATATATTGCACTGCGTTTTTCTTTTTTTTTTTCTTAATGTATTTAAATTTTGCTTTTTAAGTAAATGTAATTATTTTTCAAATATCATTAACCGTCTACAGTTTGTGTCACTAATACAAAATTCCTCTCTGTTCCTGGCGAAACTTGAGGGTTCTTTAAATACCCGGAGTTAAAGGAGACAACACAAGAGAATTCTTAAGGTGAAACACATGAATAATACTTAGCTGCTAGATATTGCTTGATAATGTTCAGCGAGGGTTCAGGAGCTCTTATCTCAAAATGGGCAAATCTGCACTCACTCTGTCAGTCCCGTAGGCGAGGCTGGGAAGCTGACCTTGTTCTAAAACCTATATACCACAACAGCAACAAAGTCTAAATACCTTATTAGGTTATAGACATGCTTTAGGCAAGTTAATTGGTACTTATTATCTAACTAATTTCTACATTACTCATATCATTGCAATGGTCCAGATCCTGAGCTATGTTTCTATTACTTACTATGCACTCCCCTAGTCACTCCCCTCTCATGGATGTACTTTGGCCGCTTTATGCTTCCCGAATCCTACCTTAACTTTACACAGCGTAACTCCTGACGTATGTATAGCCTGCCCGTACTTACGCTGCTAAGCACGCCCATACTGTACGATTTAAATGCCTCACCCCGCCTCCGAAGCGTAATTACGGTTGTCGTATTGGCTGGCACGCACCTTCATACGTAGATACGCTGCTGTTACGTGACTACCCTCTACACTCAGAGTTACGTGGCGTAACATCTGACGCGTGCATGTGCAGTAAGTACTAAAGGGTGAAACTATGCTTGCGGCAAGCGTAAAATCACGAGCATAGGTAGTTCTGGATCTACCCCAGTGTTAGTATCACGTACCCTCTGCTCCTACAAAGAACGACAGCCAACTTAGTTTGCCCGGACACCCTCTCCCACACATTTACACAGACAGAACTAATTTCTGTCAGCTCCAGTGTTCGTAGTGGTTTGCTGGATATATTTGTGCATGGATATGACCTTGATTTGTAAGGTCACATTATGACCATAATTATTTGTAATTTTTTTTTGCAGCTTTATTTATGGATAATCCATAAGTCATAGCAATAAAAGGTGTATCAGCATATTGCATAAGCAGCATTCCCTTACTATTAGCATTGCATTTGGAAGGTAAAATGCTATTGTAATGGTCCGATAAAGGCTGTGTTTTTTCCCTTCAGCTTCCTGGACTTAGACAGGCCCTGTGGCTGGAGCAAATATTTTCATATTTAGATTATTTACTGTGTTTACTTGGGTTAACGTTCTGGTTTGGGCCTTCTTTTGAGAGCATGCCTCTACAGTGCATAGATTAGGTCAGGGTTGCTGACTTTTTAGAGCTTCCCTCCGGGAGATCCCAGAGGGAAGCCATTGATTTCTTCAAGGGGTGGGGCTTAATTATGCATTTTATGCAAATTGTGTCATTAAGCCCCGCCCCCTGTCAATCACTCCAGTATTTTCTAGCATTTCAGGGGATGGACGGGGCTTGATGATGTCATCAAGCCCCGCACATCCTTAGTAACACTAGGAATTACAGAAATAATTGCTGGCTGGTGGGGCTTGCGGGAGATTTGCCGGCTCTCCTGGGATACCGGGAGAACTGCCCAAATTTCGGGAGTTACCGGGAGAACTGCCCAAATTTCGGGAGTCTCCCGGATATTCTGGGAGAGTCGGCAACCCTGGAATAGGTTCATCACCTCCTTCCCTCGAACGCAAAGAAAGGTGAGCTGCATACTGATCTGGATTGCTGTAGTTACACGTGCATTTGTTTTGGAAGTGCGCAGATAGAAGGATTCCATTGTGGTATTAGTGGCTTGACTTCCTTGATATGACTTTTGATTTAATAGAATAATAAAAAATTATAAATAATTCCTATATTTTTCACTGGTAGTGTGGATAACAACACCCTTGTTTACAGCAGCTGAGTGGACACTTTTAGCAAACAATTAGTGTGCCACATTAGTGCCTGTGTTTATGACTGATTTAACAATATGATTCTTATTATCATTTCTCTTGTACATTCTAAAAAATTATGCTTAGAATTTGATTGCATTATATGGGCAACATTTCATTCTAGTTCTCAGAAATCTATGCAACTGACTATAAATATGTCAGAAAATTTGCTTAGATGTTTAGAAAATTTACATTTTACCTCACTATAGCGTTTGTGTATGTTATCAACAGAATCAGTGATTAGGTAAAACACAAATTGTTAGTTGTTGTAATAATATAATAATAATAATAATAATAATAACAAGAAGCAAGTGTCTTTTGAACTAAAAGCTCAAACTATTAAATAAAGCAGTTACATTTCATTTAATATACAATTCACAGAGCCTCGTTTATAAATCGCAGTGATTGTCAGATATTTATGTGCATCAGCATCCAAGTGGCTAAAGTGTAAAGTGGCTATGCACCTTGAAATGTATTTCAAGGTGCATAGCCACTTTACAGTCTTTACAAATACCCACTTAAATCAACTGATACTACATTTGCAGTGTAATGCTAAAACGCTACATGAAAGTTAGTTTAAGCATATATTACTGTCTTTATTACAAATAGTTTTGTTTGTACCAAATGTGTATTATTATTATTAGTAGTAGTAGTAGTAGTAGTAGTAGTGTTGTTGTTTCTTTATAAGTTGCCACAAGGTGTCTGCAGAGCCGTACAAAATACAATAAAAAAAAATCCAGTACAGACATACAGGGTAGTGGTGGACAGCATAGTACATAATAAAATACAATATAAATATAAAAATATCACAAAGAGTGAAGCAGGCACAGACAGCAAGGCTGAAATGCAGATTACAGGTTTACGGAATTAAATTACAGAGGTTTAACTATCATTTTAATTCAAAATATAAAAATAATAAAATGCATCATGGAGCACTCTGACACATTAAGTATTCATTTCTTTGAAAGAAATGCAAGACCCTTGAAGAATGAAAGGTGTAGAGGAGTAAGTTTCAATGCAAATGGAAAAAAAGATATACTATGAGAATGCAATATAGCTGTATGTTGTTCATCATTTACTGACTGCTAGCAGTATCAAACTATCCATGAAAAAGATTATTTTAAGGGCATAGGGCTGGATTCAGACTTAAGTGCTTGAAATTAGTTACTCCTGGGCTAAACCATGTTGATTGCAGGGGGAGTCAAGTTAACTGTATTCTTTGCATGCAGAGATATATTTGAATTGCTTACTGCACACAGATACTGACCAGATTTACTATCACACTGTTATTTAGACTTGGGATAGGAAACATCACCTCACAACTCTAAAGCTAGCCAAACACTAGAGCGATTATCGACCCAAACACACAATTATCGTGGATTGGGTTAAATATTGCTCTAATGTATAAGAAAGATTTTTTTTTTTAAATGCCAATAAAAACGCTCCAATAAGCTAGCTGCAGGCTCTCTAGCAGTGATTATCGCCCCCAGAGTCTGCTGTGTGTATGGTGCCGATATCGGGACCTTTCCCAAGGGAAAAATCGTCCCGTTTATCGGCAGCCACATGCTGGGAGTGATAATCGCTCTAGTGTGTGGCCAGCTTAATACTGTTTACAACAGATGAAATATGACTCCCCTGCAATCAACATGGTTTAGCCCAGGAGTAACTAATTTCAAGCACTTACTTAAGTCTGGATCCAGCCCATAATGAGTATAAAGTGGGATTCCAATCTCAGTAAAAGCTACTCAAAAAGTAGCTACAACACATAGATTGTTAGTCACAAGACTGATATATGCAAAAAGCTGGAAAACATATTAAGTGTATTAAAAAAGCAGTAAACCCTCCAGGTGCCAGTTACAAATTTGTAAGCCATGCTGTGGCCCCTTGCCCTCTTGGGCAACTAAAGTTTCTGAGGAGGTCCCAGCAGTGCAATACTAACAGTCATCAGCATCACCCTGCTGAGAGATTCTCTTTCAACAGGGAGGAGAGGAGCCACCGTGTGGATAAAGTGCGTGTATCTGGATTTTGTGGGACTTTGTGACTGCATTAATAGACTTTTTCCATACATTTAATAATGTTTCCGGCTTTTTTTGTCTCCCTCGTGTAGACCTGGGGGTTTTGTGTAAATTCACTGTGTATATGGCACAGTGTGTGTGTGTATCTGCCTTTTGTGGGACTTTTTCAAATATATATATATAGTTTCAGTGTGTATATGTCAAAGTGTATGTATAGCTTTTGTGGGACTTTATAATGCACTTTATAGTGTCCAACTTTTTCCATACATTTAATATATTTTCCGGCTTTTTCAAGAAATGTATTTATGGTTTACGACTTTTTGTGTCTCTTGTGCAGATCTGAGTGTTTTGGTTGAAAAGTGTGTTTGTAAATGGCTTTGGTGGAACTTTTTCTATATATATATTCTACCTTTTTTTATGCATTTAATATGTGTGTATGGCAAAGTGTGTGTGTGTACATATTGCTTTTGTGCGACATTTTCCATACATTAATATTGCTGGCTGTCCTTTAGAGGTAATTCTAAATGGAATAATCAGCGCTAGTATGGCAATATATGGCAATATTTCTAAAAAAAGCAAAGAACCGTTATAATTAGGTGCACAAATTCTTGCAGTATCATATACTGAACCTAATTATAACGGTTCTTTTCTTTTTTCATGATTTTTATATTTTTATACCGTTTTGGGTAGCACCCCTTTTCCCTAAATGGAGGGTTATCATATTACTTTATGAATAATATGTAATATGGGTTTATTTTTAATCTTTCTTGGTCATTTTTGGTGTGGACTCATATATAGCAATATTTGTCATACTAGTGCTGATTATTCCATTTAGAATTTGAATTCTCCTTAGGTAGCAACCCCTTGTCTATATAATTGTGTGTGGCTATCTTCATATCCCCTACTATAGCGCCAAGTTATAAAATCTTTTTTTGTCTTTTAGAAGTAAAGACAGCCGAAAGTTCGAGGCAAAAGCAATCGATTTCCCGAGAGAACGGATATTTCGCAATAGGGCAGTTCTCATATCTGCCTTTTTTCGGGACTTTCAAAATACATTTAATATGGTTTCCGGCTTTATCCATACATTTAATATAGTTTCCGGATTTTCCTGTATATTTCATATATTTAACTTTTTTGCAATACATTTTTGCAATACATACTCTGTTTCTTTCACCCCTTCCCAATAATTCCTGCATTCATCCTTTAATTCTTGGAATAAAACAATCATTAAAAAATCCAATGTAAACAGGGCCAAATGGACAGGTCCACACAGTTGAGACTGAGAATTGTCCAGACCACTGTGCATTTAAATATATAGTACAATGTGCAGTTTATCCTTTGCAGCACATATGCTGCTTTTAAGAAATATTTTATGTGTCATGTACAGTCTGTGTTTATTTCAAGTGCATTGTGCCTTTATTTAATGCAAAGAAATCCGCAGCACAGAACAATGACAATGCAGTCACTTTAATAACGCAGAATGATGAATCATCACCCCTAGAGGAAATGCACCGTGATGTTCCCTATAGTTTCATTGTCCTGCAATATTCCCTAGCGTCCAGTAGGGGCGCACGTTGACCATGGCGCTCTCCAGCTGTATCCATATCACGCAGAACATTTGTATGGTGCCTGCTCTTGTAGGCCCCGAATACTCATCGCCGTTGCCTGGGAGACGTGACGTCCTGCTCCCGCCTCCCACGCTGCAGCCCAAGTTGTAAGCGGTGCTAGCAAGGCCTGGCAGCCACGTCTGCTCTGAGGAGGAGGGGGACAGTCATTGCAGTGTTAGGGCCTCCCTCCTCTATTCCCCGCTCCAGGATGTGGGTGTCCGGTGGTCGTCTCCTGCTGCCCTTACTGCTTCTATGCTGCACACAGCTGTCACCCGGAAGAGCCTGGGACAATGGGGATTTGGAGCTTTTTGACTTGGTGGAGGAGATCCAGCAAAACTTCTACCAATTCCTAGGGGTGGAGCAGGTAATTGAGCCTCCAGGCTAGTGACAGCCTGGGGTTATGTGGGCTGATCATATGTTTGGCCTCTTTATATATAGTTTTGTTTATTGATACATTTACAGTGATCTCACATTACTGTTTTAGGGTACAGAAGTGATTAAGCATTGGTTTGAATGGCACAGTGATTGGCATACACATATGATTGTGGTGATTAGATGTTTTTGGTGAATGGTACTCTCTTTGGCTCTGTCACTTGGATTTTAGTGTCCAGGAGAAATTTGTTTAATGCCTAGATTCTCATCTTGCATTTTCTAATGTTTATAGACAATCCTTAAGGACCTGTGATTGTCAAAATAAAGTGATGCTGTAATATGTTTCTACCTCCTCTTACAACTGCAACACTTTATGGGAATATAATGAAAAGATCATTTGCAGCTCACAAGTGTAGTGAAACCTTTTAGGTACAGTGACAGGCGTTAATGAGAAATACATTATGCTGCACTCTAAAACTTATGAATATTGCGTGTAATTTGTTCTTTTATTAAACCTTCTGTAAGTTGATTAGACTGTAGAACACAGAAAAAAAATAAGTTTACTTTTTTTTACTAATGTTATATTGATAATTTGTTAAAATGTTAAAAGTAGGACTTTGGAATGATTAAGAGGTTTTCCTCAATTTGAAAATGTTTAGGGTCTAGTTCATTCATTTGTCTGTGTAAAATGAAAATGCATAATTTATTTGCCAGTGGTATGTACCCTTAAGATACAAATAGCTTTGTGTTCAGTGGGATTCTAAATAATGACTGAGTGACAAACAAGATTCAGTTATATATAGTTTAAGTAGAAACTGTATAAACATCAACCCTGTGATGCTCGGCTGACTAAACTGTTCAGTTATTCCCTTAGCTAGAATTGCATGTTTGCAGAGAGGTACTGTGACAGCTGACTATATTGCAGCCATGTGTTAAGGACTGGTATTCTTCATCCAATTCACAATTACTAACTGACAAAAATCATTTATTTGCTTTTCATTTAAATTTATCTGAATCTCATAGTGTGACTTTGTTATCCAAAAAGAGCTTAACTTTTACTGTTTTAAGTCGTGGGTGGTAGGATGTTTTTTTTTTTTGTTTTTTTTTAGAAATGTGAAGTTTTGGTAAATTTGTGGAATAGACTATTGGCCAGATTTATTAAGCTGTGGGGGAAAAAAAAAAAGAGATGTTGTCCATAGCAACCAATCAGATTCTAGCTGACATTTTCTAGTAGGTAATGGGAAAGTAAGAGCTAGAATATGGTTAGTTGCTATGGGCAACATCTCCACTTTTTTCCTTTCCCGCAGCCTAGTAAATTTGGCCCTGATCATGAATTAGTAACGTTAGGGGACTAATGGAAGCCGCTTGCACCAAATCCACATGCCTAATGCCTGTAAGAGGGTGGGATAGGCATGTAGAGTGAGGTAAGGGGGCAGTGGTAGGCAGTTCTGCACGGAATCCGTGCTGAGAAGTTGAGGTAGAGTTCTGGACGTGTAAGTGTTTAGAACTCTGCAGAAGAGAGGGGAGTGATGGGAGTTCACTCCCCTCTTCCGAGGACTTCCAGACCTCCGTGCATATGGAACACACGAAGGTTTGGATCAAGCCCTTCATTATGCCATGTGACTAGTTGCCATAGAAATCACAGAATACATAGCAAACAAAATAAATATTAGCTGCCTGACTCAATTTATATAAGTGCCAGAATGGATTTGATTGAATTGTGAATTGATTCTCTGGCCTCTGCTCGCTACATCCGACTTTATCAGCATAAAGTTCTCTCCTGGCCTATCCCTTTGCTGAGACTTAACTTCCTTTTATATATGCTACAATCTATCCATTCCTCCATAAACCAACTCTTTAAATACCACACTGTGCCCCACCTTGCCTGTGCTCCATGCCCCACCTTGCATGTAACTTGTTATTAGACCTCTCTCCCTTTGTGTCATTTCTGTACTTTCTCTGTCATCCTGCTCCATCTTTTGTTTTATTTTAAAAATGATATTTTTTGCACTGCCAAGTTTTGCTGCTTACAAATAGTGACTAAGGGCCTTATGCAGACTACCAGACGTATAATATATATGTCTGGTGTTTAGCGTTTTTTCCTACTGCGCATGTGTAGTACATTTTTTCCGTTATCTACGTATCTTTTCCTTACGTAGATTGCGTAAATGCGGTCTTTCAGACCGCATTTACGCAATCTATGTAAGAAAAAGATACGTAGATAACGGAAAAATATATAATGCATGCGCAGTAGCAGAAAACGCTAAACACCGGATGTATATGTTATACGTCTGGTAGTCTGCATACAGCCCTAAATATGAATGTTTGATAGATACCTTAAGATATTTTGTGTGTATTTTACAGCTTTGCAATGTATTGTTTAAATTTTTAACATAAAATATGTAACTAGAGGTATGGAAGGAGGACCTAATTTGAAGAACAATATATAAGTGTTGTTTTAAAGCCTAATTTTTAGGGGGTGTATATTAGGATTTGGAAGCCTGTCCTTTTGTGTGTGTGGTGTGACTTAACGGGTAGGGCCAACAGGACATATTGGCAGTGTTGGAGGTTTGACAGGTGGATGTATAAGTTAATTGGTACCAGGAGATGGCAGTGTAAGGAGATGCAGGTTGCATTAATGAATTATGGAAACGCATCCCCTGCCTTTATCATCACTTAAGGTTTCCTGAGTTTTATACTTGTGAAAGTTGTCTACTAGCCCATGATTACATGGAAGGAAAGATATGCTCTAAATCTTGTATGAAGGTATTTTTACTAAAATTGGTTAGGAAATGATGTCCGTGGCCCCGATCCAGACTTGTGCGTGAGTCATTTAGCTTAACGTATTTGTACATCATTTGCTAGTTCACATGCTCTGAACCGAACCAGACGCATACGCTTCCTATTCAAGTTGAAACGTAAATGGCTGCATAGTGGCTTAGGTTCTACAGGGCGTTCCATGGGTGGGTGTGGGTAGAGGGACGTAGTGAATAAACTATATGGGGGCGTGGTCACGCAACTGCGTATGCTCAGGATACGTCAAAACATTTGCACCTGCTAGGGGGTCACATCTAACCTGTAAAAGAGGGTACTGGTCAGCGCCAATGTAGGACAATAGTAAAGAACACATTGCTTAAAAATAAATAGGTTTAATAATGATAAATGTATATAACGCACAATATAATCAATAAAAATATCATTCCACCAAAAGACGGGTGTATAAAGTCCAGAGATTGAATAGTGAATATGCAGCACCTAGATCGTTATAATATCCAAACGTAGTACAGTAATTCCTGTATGCAAATCACAGCAAATAAGTTTCATCGTGCTTTGAATAGCTTAAAGTAACAAACTGTAACTGTTTTTATTAGGTTTATAGCATTCACTCTGTCTAGGGACTGGCCAATCACATAGATATATGAAATCAGTAGGCAGACACCATGAATATCAGGTATGATTCTGAAGCAGAAGTATTGGTAAGTCTGATAGAGTCTTATTATCGGGCGCTAATAGAGGAGTGGAAACAATACTTAACTTGGACAGGAGGCAGGTGGTATATTGAGGCAGCACAGGTGTAAAACACCCAATTCGGTCACGTCTAACCTTTTCACATATCCTCACAGCATATGAAAATCAACATTTTTAACATGCATTTTGGATTTTTAAATGTCACTAGATTATGATTTATGTTTCTAAAGCATTTTACATCTCGATATGAATTTTTTTTTTTTTATGAATTGTAAATTTTATTCTCATGTAAAAATGATAAACATAATTTTTTTGCTTAATTCCTATCCATATGCATGTTTCTAATGTAACTTGCTTACTCACTATTACATTAAACACATGTTTACTGTGTTTATCGTCTTTAATGATGCACCCATGAAAGTAAATTTGACATACTCTAAGCCCTTACAAATGTCACAGTACACTCAAACTGTATAAGTGTCATGGCCAGTGAAGCTATGGGTGCTTAAGTTCAATAATAAATGATACACTTATGGCCAGTGTGCTTTGGCATATTAGAATGAGCTTCTTAAACTTTATTTTGACCTCGTAGTCTGCACATGTCCTTCATACACATGAAAACTGTACCCTGTACACATCCCTATCATATCAAGGTCTATAGTTTGCACTCGATGCAATACTCTGCAGACGCTATACAAAACTGAACCCAATGTTCAATATAATGTAAACCATGTTTTTTTAAAGTGTGCTTAAACTAAATAAGGTTTTTTCTATAAGTTGTTAATAAAGTACATTTACAGTAGAAAATTGTGTCTATGTCAAATGAAATTCAGGTTAGGTATGGTAAAGGGACGTTTAGAGACGCATATAAGCTGGATCCTGATTTAATGTAATTTTAATTTTGAATGTATTTACATGCCGTCCAGATCAGGAATGATAATTTGGACGTAACTTCAAATGTAGTTATGTTCTGTTGAGTATTTACAACCTTATCCTGATCTGGATGTATGTTGGTGATGCGTTGGAATCTGGATAGGATGTACATGCGTTACATATACGTTACGTAGTTATGTTAAGTAGTTTGCAGATCTGGATCAGGCCCAATGTACCTGCTCTGGATAGCCTCTTAGAACACCTTGGGGTTTTTTGTTTTTTTTGTATCTCTAGAAATGTTTTTTGTAGATAGACGTGAGAACGAGTAAATGTTGTTTTTTTTTTTTTTGTTTTTTTTTTTATAAACTTTTTTTTTATTGGAGAAACTAAATGACATATTACAATAAAATGGACACAATTAAACATTATCTGATACAATCAAGTAAGCGATGAAAAAGTAGAGATAAGTACACAGCTGAAGAATAGATGCAGTAACAGATTAGATTACATTGGTCATCAGATACACAGTATAGACATCTAGTAAAATAACATAGCCACATATTAGGCCATACGAGTAAATGTTTAATGGGCTTTTATTATGTTCCTAAGGGTGACAGCAATAATATACCCCTTGTTCAGTTTTTCAAAACTCAGTCTGATGTTTGTTTTCTGTAGTTGAAAGGTCAGATACATTATGAAGCCTAATTATTTTTGTGACAGATGTGTGATCATAATAGTCAGACAGGAGACTGACTCGGGGCCTATAACATGGAGCCGAGGCCCAAGCCTAGAGGTGGGGGGGGGGTTTGAACTTGTAGGCAGCTGTAAGAGACTGGCTGCATAAACAGCGCTCAGCTCTGTTTATGAATACTGTTTATAAGTACTTTGGCAGCAGCTGACAGCTGAGTGTGTGTGTCCACTTCCCCCTCTCAAGCTAGCGCTGATCTGCCAATAGCAATTGGCAATGCAATGTATTACAAACAGCGCTCAACAATCATAAATGAAGTAACCGGCAGTCTTAAGCCTACAGCTGGATAATTCCGTGGGTGCGTGGTGGGCAGTTGTCATAGCCCCTCCTCTCATCTCCTCCAGCCACACATTCTGCTCCCATGGTAGTTACGCCACTGGTTAATGCAATTATTACTTGTATAAATACATCAATACTGTTTGATTAAAAATAAGTTCACATTATTTTCATATTAGAAAAGGAAATATTTGTAAGAAAATAATGGCCTAGAGTGTGGTCTCTTTATATCTATATCATTACTGTGCCAATATCTACTGTATACATCGCATATCTACATTGTTTAACATGTAATTAATGATTTTTTTTCTATTTTTATGCCAGTCATAATAAAAACAATTTTTGAAAGAAAAGATATATTTGTGGCATTTTTAGTATTGTTAATCAAACAAAAGTGGATATGTGGACAATACAAGTAAAAACAAGAAATAACCAAATGTGTTGTACATTGACATAATATCCAGTGTGTATGTACTAAAATGAGAATCATATGTTGCTTATCTGTTTGCTGTGTTTACTATCTCCAAAATAATGAAAATCACAACCTGTTTTGTGGATCTACAAGCCCCGGCATGCTTTAACGACATAAATCTAGATATGTAGAAAACCATGGTGAGACTTTCAGTTTTACAATACCTGTAGTTCCACAGCTTTGCCAGGCTTGCCATAACAAATCAAACATCACCTTGTGTCCATATGCATTGGTTTCTACCTTAATTCTGGGTATACATTTATCCAATTTACAACCTATTTGGCATCTGTCCTTCCTGTTGGCCTTGACATTGGATCTGTATGTACGCACATAATACCACTCTTAACATCTAATCATGGCCAACTCAAATGATCTTTTAAATCTTCTTAAACATCAGATCAACCGACCGCCAATCACTTGACCAATTTACAAGTGTGTACTCTCCTGTGATTACTGTCCAATTCTCTCAATTCTGCCATCTTGCAGTGCTGCCTTTGTGTGTAAGTGCTGAGCCATCTGATGCAGACTGGAAGAGTGTGTACAGTGACTAGATTCTCATGACAGATGCAGATCTAAGGTCTGCTGTAAAAGGGTATCATGAATTGGGTGTTGTATATGTGCCCATATTTTGTTGTAAGATTGTGTGAACAGTCTGGTCAGGAGTTAGATCTGAGGAGGATTGGACAATGTACTTTATACCCAGCTTTACACTTTCCAATTTCACTTCTGTAAAGGTTTTAATTATTTGTAATTCTCCAATTAAAAGGGGTGGATTCTCTGATCTGATTGTTATGCGGTAGGATCTATGAGCAACACTTTTTTAGGGATCGGCAACCCCAGGCCTGCAATATCTTTGCATCTGTGCAAGTCTCTGCTGTTCTCTCTGCTTACATGGACGGTTTTCCTATACCAAGGGCATACCCTGCTGACCCAAGATGACGTCCTATTTCTCCCTGGCTCTACTATTGCCCTTCTTTTAAATTAGCGGTCCTGATAACCCTGGATGTCCTTTTCGGCCAAAAAATGTATTTAATCCTTTTTTAAACGTATCAAGTGAAACTGCCATCACAACCTCCCCTGGCAGTGATTCTACATCCTGACTGCCCTTACTGTAAAGAACCCTCTCCTTTGCTGCTTGTGAAACTTCCTCTCCTCTAACCTTAGTGGGTGCCCCCATGTCCTGTGCACGGTCCTTGGGGTACAAAGTTCCCATGAAAGGTCTCTGTGTTGACCCTTAATGCATTTGTATATAGTAATCATATCTCCTCTTAGACGCATTTTCTCTAAAGTAAACATGTATAAACTGGCTAGCCTTTCCTCATAGTTCAATGACTCCATACCCTTTATCAATTTTAACGGCTGAAGACATTATGCCCTTTATCAATTTTGTCGCCCTTCTCTGAACCCTTTCTAGTTCCAAAATGTCTTTTTGTATGGATTGGTGCCTGTATTCGAAATGAGGCCTTACCAATGATTTATATAGTGGCAAAATTACACAGTCTTCCCTTCCATCTATGGCTCTTTTTATGCATGCTAATACTTTATTGGCCCTTGCAGCTGCTGCTTGGCATTGAGCACTATTGCTAAGTCTATTGTCCTTGAGCACTCCCAAATCCTTCTTCTTATTAAAGATTCTCCTAAATTTACCCAATTTAATTTATAGATTGGATGCTTGTTTTTGATCCCTAAATGCATAATTTGACATTTATCTATGTTAAACCTCATCTTCCATTTGGCCGCCCAATCCTCCAGTTTATTCAAGTCCCTCTGCAGAGAAGCTACATCTTTATTCAGATTCTATTACCTTACATAGTTGGTTGTCATCTGCAAAAATGGAAACCTTGCTCTATAAACCATCACCAAGGTCATTAATAAAATATAGTAAAAAAGGGTGGTCTCAGCACAGAACCTTGAGGTACACCACATAAAACTTTTGACCAATTAGAAAAAGTTACATTTATCACAACTCTCTGTTCCCTATTCTCCAACCAGTTTTTGATCCAATTACAAATGTTGTTTCCTAAACCCAGTTCCCTTATTTTGGGGACCAATCTATTGTGTTGCACTGTATCAAAGGCTTTTGCAAAATCTAAGTAGATCACATCCACTGCACTATCCTGGTCTAAGTTCAAACTAACTTTCTCATAGAAGCTAATTAGGTTAGTTTGGCATGACCTATCTTTCACAAATCCATGCTGATTCCCACTAATAATTTTATTGCACATCAATAAATTCTGTATATTATCCCTTAGTATACCCTCCAGCAGTTCCCCAACTATTGATGTCAGACTTACAGGTCTATAATTACCCGGTTGTGATCTTATTCCCTTTTTAAACAATGTGATGTAATTTTTTCCCAATGCACCCCTTTTATAAGGATGGGCTGACTTATTCTTACTTTCTAATGAATTTGAAGACTACTCTGCCATGTGACTTATTTTAAAACTTTTGCACAGACACAAACTGACCCATCCTTTCTCCTGCTATTGCCGATGTGTACTACTCCCTAAGACAGGCCTGGCCAGCCTGTGGCTCTCCAGGTGTGGAGAAACTACAAATCCCAGCATGCTTTGTCAGGTATCAGCTATGCCTATGCAGTTAAAGCATGCTGGGACTCGTAGTTTAACACCTGGAGAGCCACAGGTTGACCAGGCTTGTCCCAAGACAAGAAACCCCTCTCCAATTCATACGCTGGCTACTCTTACCACACGCTCTCACCTTTTTACATTTTGTCTTATTATTAACCTTTCTCCTTTCAAATATATCGGTTTGCTATTTTACACTGTTTAGATTGTGTCTGTTGACTGTTTAATATTTTAAGCTACATAACCATGATCTCGTTATGTGGCAATATTGTGTTCTTTAAAGCAAAAGCCGTCACTACTTATAATTGAGGGACTTTCCTCTGAGACGCCTTACAACCTAAACGGTGCAGTCCCTGAACAGAAATGTTGATTTCTGAACTAGGGACCTCTAAAAGTTCCTTTTCAGATGTCCCTATTTCGAATACTGGTCAGTTTCTATTTTTTTTTTTTCAGAATGAGTGAGTATGCCGATCGGCATACTCACTCATTCTTATTCGCGAATACCACCGCCACCGGTATCGCGCCGCTAACGCCAGACTGCAGGAAAGGTGCGTACCCTCTCCAGGCTGCAGGGGAGGGGAG
>WWET01004608.1:69952-90212 GCA_011038615.1 Limnodynastes dumerilii | reverse complement strand
GAAAGAAACCTAATTGCATTGAATTTTAATAGTTTAGGATTAACTTCATGCTAAACATTGCTTATCCAATATGGTCAAATTAAATAAATGGATTTAAAGTTCTTGCTGTGTGGTCAACTTTAAATTGACCAATCATGCAGCAAGTTTAATTTTGTATAATGACATCAGGGGTGTGGAAAAGAACTTTGACACTCCTAAACGTCTGAAGTTATCATGTACCTACCAAATGTCTGACAAGTTTAACTACTTGACTTTATACTACTTTATAATGTTCTGTCGACAACTGTCGATTAGAATATTTTGATGTAGTTGACATTACAAAAGCCCCAACATGTGGAACATTTTTTTAGTTCTTACTGTTGATGAGCAACATGGGTCATTATGGTCAACGTAATATTTGTCAGGACTCAATAAGTTTTCAGAGAACGCGGTGCTCCGATAGGTAAGTAAAAAAAAAACAAAACATAAAAATTACTCTTTAACTAATTTTAACCCTAACCCTCCCTTCTCTATAGCCTAACCGTAATCCTTCCTTCCTAAGAGCCTAACCCCCCACCCTCCCCCAACATTAAAAGTCCCCGGAGAGGTTACTCACCTCTCTGGAGCTGTCAGCAGCGGCCGGTCTACGGCAAAAATGAATGGCCGAGTATGCCGATCGGCACACTCAACCATTCTTAAATAAAATATAGAAATCTGCTGCTGTTCGAAATAGAGACAGCCGAAAAGGATCTTTGTATGAGAGATAATGAGAGATAATTATGATGATTATTATATAGGGCGTCATAGAGAACTTGATAAGAATCATTTAAACCAGATTCCACCTGATAATGGGTAGCCCATGGTAGAGGTTTACTTATTAGTGTAGATCCAAGAGGCTGAGTCTTACTGCAACATTTGATTTGTCCATATACTGTATTAGTTTAAGGAAATTGCATGAACCTTTGAATTAAACATTGAATTGTAACTGTACAAAAACCGAATGTATTGCATTTTAACTCATAAGACCAGCATTCACTGCTGTGTTATTATTAATTGGTTGATAGAGCTTAATGCACAGTGGTTTAAGTACCCAGAGCCTGGTTATTACTCCAAGTAAACCCTAACAGAAGTGCTCTGGTCTCGTAGCCTCCTTAGAACAATAAAACAGAAAACACATGAACCATGATTCTTTAGATCAATGGTATTCAACCTGTATGTCAGAATATGTCTTGGAATTCTAGACCCTTTTTTTTGGTCCTTTTTCTCTTTACATTTGAAATCTTATGCATATTATATGGTAAATTGTCTAACGGAAATACATGACCATTAAATTGGAGCAGTTTGGTTGGCACTTAAAATTCAATGTGCATTATAATGAAAGCATGGATGGTGTTTATTTTTATTTATTGTTCAACCAGAAATCAAGTCGCCAATCACCATGGCTGGTTTCACTAGAGGGATCTGAAATGCAAAAGACCCTCACTTCCTCTGTTATGGAAATATGATTGCAGAAGACGTCAGTCCACACACAGACACTGGTAGACTTTATCCAAATTCATTCATGAATTATCTGTATTCCTCTTCCCTTCTAAGCGAAAAAAAAGTAGGGAGAGGGAAGGGCTTTTCTCCTTGGTATAAAGAGCCTTAGATTAGCTCTTGGCGGTAGATTTACTAGCCTTCTCAAAAGGAAAATAGATGACGTGATTACTGCCCATTTGTTTTGGAATCTGACAATTTTCACTTTAGGTTCTCTGCAAATCACGTATTCACAAATTTTATAAAAATAATCTTTATCTAGGTCTACTCTAACGTAAGGAGTCATTTTAACTGAAGTATGTAATTTCTGTGACCAACATGTTTGTGTTATATTGGCTGCAGAAATGTACAATATGATACTTCTATCTGCTGGTGTTAAATAACCTTAAAGGTTACCTGTAAATTCATCATAGCTCAAGCAGCTGTTACTGGTATTCATGCCTTGTCTGAGAGGTGCTAAATTCTACAAAATCTCTGAATTCTGATAGTGATTTCTGAATTCTGCTATAGTGAGTTTGTTTTTTTAAATTAAGGAGATTATGCATTAGAATAATGTTATGAAACTAATTGTATTGCTTTCCATATGCAAAAAAAAAAAATAGTTGAATGCTGCGTTTACTTATAGAAAGGAAATGTTTGTCAGGAGTAAATGAACCTGTGACTCATTTTTCTTAAATAATTTGTTAATGTTATTAATAGAAGAATATTGTAAATCCAAAGTAGATTTTTTTATTTTTTATTAAACAGATATTTAGTTCAGTAAATAGAAATGCATAAGTCCCATGTGAATAATTCCTTAGAGAGATCACACATTTTGTTTTTATTGTTTTTGTTTTTCTTGCTTGACAGGTTAATCATTAATTCATTTGATCTGAGGGCGGGCAAATGACTTAAATAATAGCCCGAAGGCACTTTTTTTTTTTTTTTTTTAAAGCCTCCAGTACATGTTTTTGTAACAGGGCATGCTGCCTACATGTAAACAGTGTCTGTCTGCGCTTTGCAGGCTCCAGAATTTAGGTAGCTGTGTAATTTATTAACTCATCTTAGCAAACCAATCCATTAACCTTATGAAACAAACCGTGTTCGTTCTCTTAAATCTATGCCTTTTTTTTTTTTGCTCTGTCCACAAATGAGTGCATTATTTGCCTACTCGGAACACTTGAGAGCCATTTCTGCTGAATTGCTGCAGGCAGCATCCATCAAACCTAATGTACCCTCTATCATCAACACTTTCACTGGATTGGCTCGTGTAATTGTTATAAGGACCTACCCTTGTCATTCTTTACACCTATCGTCTACCAAATGCTGGTGTTTCCCTTTCTGTCCTTGGGCTTGTGTGTGTTGAAAGCACTGCTTTGTAGGTAGTTATTGTTAATCATTACGAGCCTGGCTATTGTTTGTTACAAATGTTGTAAAGCCTGTGTTCTTATTACCCTGTGTCATGTTACAGTAGCCAGCCTTACAATATGACTTATTAAGGGGCTTCCTTAGAGCATTCTCCGGTTGTATCCTAATTATAACATCTATTCTCTTTCTGTAGTGAATGCCTCTTTTTCCCTCACAATGCTGTCTCCATAGTTCTTATGGGTCAATACTAAATCTAAAGATGCTTTTGTATTAAATCATCAAGGCCAGGAACAGACTTCCACGAAAGGGACGTTATTTATGCAGCTTCATCATAAAATATCTAAATTTGCGATCTGTGCATTCGCATATATCCGCTTAGGTCGCAGTGTGCTCGTTTTAACAAAAGACATAGGCCAAGATTCACACTTAAGTGCAAAATCTCTGTGCGTATCTTTTACGAGCGGATATACTGCGCATGCCCAGAACTGAAACATACGCGCACAGAAACCATGACGACTGATTCACAGACACGGACGACTGGCTTAAGGTTGATTCACGCATTGGCATGGAATGAGTCCCCCATGCGTGGCAAGAGTCTTAGTGCGATTTGAGTGGCACACTGGCTACTAATGCAGAGTATGGATGTTCCTCTTAAGTTGGGACTGATTCACAAGTGTGATTGCCTTGCGGAAGTATTCATATGCACGAAAAAGATATGGTAGCTCTCTACTACTGCTAAGTTGATATTTGTATGGTTTGGTGTTTATCTATGCGTCTTCTATATATGATTTTAATGCCATTGGACTTTTAACACTATAGAATAATTTCTGTTTTCATTCTTTAAAGTATTTGTAATTTTTATAAAACATTTTCATTAAAATAATATTTATATAAAAAGTTGATTACAATGATTTTTCAAAATTATAAAATAATAAAAAATTATATAAATAGCAATTAGCATACATTACATAAGTAGCTTACTGAAGGCCCATTAAGGATTAAACTTAATATGTTTTTTAAATTGTTTTTTTCTAATATAATAATCACAAAAATAATAAAATAGTAAAATAATAGTCTAGGGATAAATACAAAGAAGTTTTGAGTTGTTAATCAACATTTGCGGTTAAGTGAACGCTGATTAACGTTCAGTATCTAGACGTCCTCCGTGTGATTCACAATAAGGTAACACACCCGCACTTAAATCCACGCACTTAGAAAACCATTTATATGTGGCTGTCCCAAGACTGGAGGTGGCTTCATCTTATTGCATCTCTGAATCGCTCCTGCATATCCAGTCTGTGCGTATATTTAAGTACATTTGCAAAATTTCTCCCTTAATGGTGAATCAGGGCCATAGATTCTTGACAGCTGATAAGATCCACTTGATCCATCTCATCTCCCCATTTTTAGTTGTTGTTGTTGTTGTTTTTTTTTTTTTTTTGTTTTTTTTTTTTAACCTTTGGTAACGTATTTGATTTTTAGCTCTTTGTAGGATATTCTTATGTCTATCACGAGCATGATTGAATTTTTTTATTGTTACTGTTGGGAGGTTATTACACTTATCTACTGCTGTTTTTGTGAAGTCTGTTTTTTTTTCATATTTCCGTCCAGTGCATGCCCTCCCGTTTTTTCCACTTTTTCCTTGAAATAATTTTTTCCTCCTATACCTTGTTAAAACCTTTTGATATGTGTGTGGAGGATTGAGTGAAAAGCTCACATCAATATGCCAGTAGAGGGAATCCGTGATCAATTCCTTCCTGTCACATCAAATTTTTTTTGGTATTTTTAGGTAACTGCGCACGCGTAGTCATTTTTTGTACGCAGTTCACGTAGACTTTCCACACGGATGTTTATTACAGGCGGACGGAAATGCATGGCGAGCGGACTTGTCAAGCGGGCGTAGGTAGATACGCGCAGAAGTCTATCGGAAATATACGCACCTAGGAATTTACATAGAAAATGGCGGGAGGGGCATTTAAATGAATGGAAGTAGGCGCAATTACAGATATACGCATGGACGGAGGACACATTCGCGCCTATGTGGAAGCGGAAAGTTAATGCCAGTCTATGGTGGCGGAAGTCTCCCACATGAAGGATTATCAAGGGGAGTGACTGGGGTTTTGGTGGGTGTAACTTGCTCCGTAGGTGCGTATATTTGCGCTCCGATCGCAGCACGGAAGTCTGAACATGGCCCAGGCTTAAAATGTATAGAACACTGGGAGACTCTGAGAGCAGCCCTTTTTTACGACAGGGCCATTTTCCGCACCCCATTTGCCATGTCGTGGCGTAAAAAATTGTTAGCTAATTGAAACTCCCCATCGAGTGTTGGGATTTTCCCCAAACCCAACCCTTTTCCTAATCATCACCCTAACCCTCTCCTTCCATTACCCTACCCCTAACCCTCCCTTCCCCGCAGCCTGACCCCAACCTTCCTCTTATCTGATCCATCCCCTCCCTGCAGCCTAACCCAAATACTGCTTTCACATCACTACCATGCAATAACCCGGGTTTTTCCGACAAGGATTATTGCAGGATGAATTACCGTGTTAAAAAAAATAAAATAAAAAATGTCCCCTTAGATTGTCTTACACAGAACTTTGAAAAAATGAGGACCAGAAAGGAGACAGGCAACTAAAACCGGAGTAAGCAGCATTTTGTAGTAGTCGTCTCTCCTTTCTGGTCCACCTGCAGTTCTGCTACTTATTTAATATCGCCATAGCAATAGTAAACAAATCTCTTCAATCAGGTGTCTTTGTGAAGGGCCCATGTTGAAACACAACACAGGACCTTTCACACTGACACCATTCCTGTGTGAGACCTGGGAAAAAAGAAGGGGCCTGCTGAATGGGACCTTTCACATCACCACCAAATACCCGGAGTTTAGCTAAGACCCAGGTTATTGGTGGTCATGTGAAAGGGGTTTAAGACTCCCTTCCACGCAGCCTAACCCCAAGACTCTCCTTATACACTCTAGCCCTTCTCCGCAGCCTTACCCCAAGACTCCCCTTCTATGCTCTATTCCCTCACTGTATGTAGTCAAACCCTAAGACTCCCCTTCTCTGACCCATTCCCTCCCCACAGCCTAAACCTAAGACTGCCTTTCTGTGCGAGATACCCCTCCCCGCAGCTTACATCCACTAACCTGTCATGTGCTGCGGCGGGCAATAAATGGGTAAATTTCCGGAAAATAGATTCGGAATACTTGTCCATTCATTATAAAAACTTTCTAATTAGTGACATTTTTGAAAGAAAGACAGTCGACAAGAAATGTAATGTAACCGCTGGGAGACATGTTATGTCACACAATGGCCAGTCGCATTCTATGGTAAAAGTGCCCAGTGCTCTGTATGATCCAGTCACACAGCAGTGAAGATAGCAGGAATTAATTCAATTTTACTATGGTAAGGAGCAATGTGTTAATCATGTGATGGAAAGGGAAATTAGTATAGCAAAGTAGTTATAAGTAGGGTAGATGATGGTTAAGAAGTAGGTTGAAAAATGTGGTAATATTGGGCTGGATCCAGATTTAAGAAGGAGCTTGAAAATAAGAGAGGAAAGTTACTCCTGGGCTAAACCATGTTGATTGCAGGGGAGTCATATTTCATCTGTTGCAAACAGTATTAGGGTTGAGGTGGTGTTTCCTATCCCAAGTCTAAATAACAGTGTGATAGTAAAGCTGGTCAGTATCTGTGTGCAGTAAGCAGTTCAAAGATATATCCCTGCATGCAAAGAATACAATTAACTTGACTCCCCCTGAAATCAACATGGTTTTGTCCAAGTGTAACCTTCCTCTTTTAATTTCAAGCTTTTTCTTAAGTTTGGATGCAGCCCAATGTCTGAAGATGTGAGTATTAAAGGAGCGATTCAGAGTTTTGAGGATAGTGTTAAGAGGTGCCACCCAACTGCGAATTCAAACCAGCCCCTGTGTTGTAAGTTTCCTTGCACCTTCTCAGCATTGGATGGATCGGAGTGTTTTCCGAGTGGCTCGCATGAATGCATACACATGCACAGTGAACAAGCAAACACAGTGAAAGTGTCCTCCAATCCAACAGAAATTCAGCAACATTTGACCATCTGAATCATTCATTTTGCATATGCACACTCATCCTTGCAACACGATTGGAACACAATCTCCTTAGTCAAGACTATCGACAAATGTCATTTCCAGCAGCTCCCAATAGGGGAGCCAGGATGATTTTTGATAGGGGCAAAGGGGGGGAGATGGCTTACACAGATGATTAGATTCAAACCCAGAAAAATCTGATCTTTCCTTGTTCAACAAAAAGTTGTGATCTTAGGCATAGATATTGTGTGAAAAATATGGTTTATTTTATTAAAATTTTAATATAAAAGGCAGTATGAGCCAAGTTATTGTATTTTGCTGAAAAATAAGAACATTCAACTCTCCAAATTGTAGC
Source organism: Limnodynastes dumerilii (assembly GCA_011038615.1). Taxonomy (NCBI): domain Eukaryota; kingdom Metazoa; phylum Chordata; class Amphibia; order Anura; family Limnodynastidae; genus Limnodynastes; species Limnodynastes dumerilii. The sequence goes on along the minus strand of WWET01004608.1, from coordinate 82,932 downwards.
TTGTTGTGTACTGTGCTTCTCTTTTATATAATAATTCTGTTTATGTAAGTGGATATCGTGTGCCATCTAAATGCACTCCTATTTCTCATGATCGCATTTCAGCTGGGTGATTATTTTTATAATAAGCGCCTCTAGATGGAGCCTCTGCACTTCTAAACCTTGTATACTGTTCTATGGCTCAGGAGCATATCATGTGGATGTGTCTTTCAGTGCTGGAAATCTCATTCTTAGCAAGTCTCGGTTATATTAAGGAGATTTTTGTGTGACTTTTATTTTTTCAACAGAAGATGGATGATAAAATGTCATATTCTATACTCCTCATAATATAGTCTCAATACAAATTGTTGTACTGTAATTTATCTGTATTGTTAGAAGCTGTGAAATCTCATGTTGATGATTTTTTTTTCATTATAGACGATAGTTTTCATCGATTTATAAATATTTATTTTATTTTTATTACATATTTTTAATCTTTTGTTTATCTGTCATCTCAAAATATATTTTTTATATTTTGTGGTCAAGAAAATGGTCTTTCAAATAATTTACATATAATATTTAATCTGCCTATAGCGAAAAGTTTTTGTTATTAGGTTGTAATTATAGGCAAATGTGTAAAATGTAAGGTATTGTTTTTGATTTTTTTTTTTCTTTTATATGTCTAAAATAATTGTTCAATGACTTGCCTGTTTCCTTTGAATATACCTCAACAAATGTACATAAACACAGTAACTTTACATAACATTAAAGTTTGTTATAATCATGCCTTTGCAAAGATAACAACTGTGCACAACAGTGCAGTTAAAAATAAAATATATTTATTTCTATATATTAACTAGTCCTTATTCTGTACACAGGAAAAATTCTGATATACACGCTTCCTTTGCTTAGGTTGTAAATTCTTTAAAGCACATATTGCTATGTTTCCCCTCCCCCTACCTTTATCTATTGATATCACAATTGTATTGTGTCCTCATTCTAATAATTTTATTAACTATTAATTATTTTTGTGAAGTCAGTGTTACCTACATAGCTTTCTGTGGTACCTTTTATAAATAAAATAAAATAACAATAATAATAAAATGAATAGTAATATATATATTTTAATTTGCACTCTGTACAAGCTTACTGTTAGTGACAGTATATGCAGAGGATATTTGCGTTCTTTATGTCATCATTTTTAAGGCTTATGTTGAATTAGCAGCTTGGTCATTTTCACATCTTCTAGAAGTTCTTTGTGGTGGGTAAGCCCACTTCCCTAATAACGCTCGCTACCCTCCATGCACTGTATTGGGAAATCACATTGCTCAAGAACCAGAAATAGAACCATGTCCTTATATAGTTAAATACCTATCATTCACACCACAATGAAACAAGTGTATCATCTCATTTGTTACATTGAAAACTTACTTACATCTAAGTGATTATAAAGGTATAAATAACAAAACACCAGTACTACACGTACACTTTGCTCAGATTCCAGTTGTAGAATTAGACGTTTGACATTTTAGCAATTCCATAAGCATCAAAAAGAACATAGTGTGGTAGATTTTCTAAATCTTCTGTGAAGGAAAACTGGAGGTGTTTCCCATGGCAAACACGGTGTTGGCTTTCATTTTCTAGAATATAATTAGGAACTGATTGGTTGCTTTGGAAAATACTTTCATGTTTTTATTATTATTTTTTTTTTCTTTTTGAAGATCTGTAGTAAATCTAATCCATGAATTTCCATCCTCTTGTAATGAATGTTTCAATTCAACTCCTTATGAATGTTATCTCAGACGTGTAATAAATTCTATCATTTTTTATGTTATAATGTAACATCTTTGTTTCACCAGCATGGAATTTTTTAGGGCGATTCATACCTAGAATTTAAATATTTAGAACTTGCTTTGCTGTATTTCATATTTTCTGAAAGACCGTATAAATTATTTATCTGTACAAAGAGCAGTACATGGTACAGAGCAAATAACTAGCATTAGACAGTCTTAGATAACAATTCATCCAATAACTATCATCTGTTAGCCTGATGTTGTATATTATACTACATTGTACAAAGCATTAAACAGAAAATGCAGATAGAGGAATTGGGGAAAAGTTAGGGAAAGGGGAGTAACCTTGTTTGATAAATTGAATATACAAATGTGGGTCCAGATCACTCATGGGGGGGGGGGTGGAAGGGGGTCAGAAGCATATGTAAAAAGGGCGGAGGATTGGGGGGAATCCAAGAATTGGAGCCAAGGGTACCAGGTGGCCACTTTCCTAAAATTAAGAACGGTGGGCCAGATCCAGCCTTAAGTTCATTTTAAGTACGATCTCATAGCATAGTTACGCACTACTAATACCCCTTTCACATCACCACCCCGGCAATATCCCGGTTTCACAGACCCGGGATATCGCCGGGGCAGCGGAAGATCCCAGGGTCACTGACCCCGTTTCACACTGCAGGGCAGACCCGGGAAATTCAGAGACCCGGGTCTGCCCTGTCGTCATTGCGGTGTGTAATTTGTTTACCGTTGCTCTGGCAACACTTGTGGCCAGAGTAATAGTAAATAAATTACACCAATCAGGTGCGTTAGGTGCACCTTTCACACTGCACCCCTACCCGTGTCGGACCCGGGAATAACCCTTCTTTTTACCCGGGTTGAATTCCCGAGTCTTCTGACACGGGTCCACCGGAAGTACCCCTTTCACATCTCCACGAAATACCCGGGATTTTGCCGAGACCCGGGTTTTTGGCGAAAATCCCGGGTATTTCATGGTGATGTGAAAGGGGTATAAGTTTAATGCACTCCCCCTCCAATGTACGTAATTTAGCTGATTTACCAGTTCAAAACCCTACCTTAACTTTTAATTGCATATCAGCGGTTGTATGTATCGCCTTCTCCTACGTCAGTGCTCAGCCTAGCCCATACTGTCCAATCCACCTACAATGTGTCATTTTGTCTTTCGTAGTGTTACATACGATCAGAGTTATGATGCGTAACATCTACCGCGCATGTGCAGTGCATTCCCACAGCCAGATTTACGCATGCAGCATTCGTAAATTCGCTGTCGTACTTAAGTCTGGATCTGGCCCAGTGTGCTTTTAACATAAAAAGCAGATTATCGAAGTCCAGGATCACTGACTTGTCTGATTGTCGTCTATTAAATTAATTGAAAATACATTACCATCTAAAGTAACTTTTTCCTGTACAGTGATTATTAATGGCTGCAGCCCTGCATTGGTGTTTAGTAACCCTTTATTGGCTTGTTAAAAATGATAAGTTTTACGTCTTGTGTAAAAATAACTTTTTGAGGACATGATTCCATTTTTGGAGCGTGGCTTTTTGTGTGAGGAGAGTTTGTATATTTTCTCTGTTTGTTTTGGTTTTCTTCCACATTCCAAAGACTTGCTGCTAAATAATTTGGACCCCAGAGGGTAAGTGAATGTGTGCTGCTGTGCTGACTCCTTTAGGCCAGATTACTATGTGCATAGACGAGACAAAATGTAAAGTGTATTTAAAAGATGGTTTAGTTGAACAATAACTAGAACAAGCAAAACCTGACAACATAGGACCGGATTCAGAGTAGCGCATCTGTGTGAAAATCACACGGATGCGCTGCTTATTTCTTTTAATAGTGCGCATGCTCAAAAAACGCAAGGAAGTCGTATTGCTGGCGGAGTTTAGTGTATTCGCCAACATACAATTCCATGTGCAAAAAGGGGTTTCCCTGAATACTTAAATGAGAAAAGCTCCACTTTTCTCATTTAAATGTTCTGTGCACGCCAGTCCGGTGGCTGCTTAACAAGCCCTACGCTTCCACCATCTCAGGGATGGTGTAAGCGTAGGGGAAGCTCACCGGAGCTCCAAAAAAAAAAAAACTGTTTTTTTTTTTAGTTTAAAAAATTAACCCCTTTCCCCGCCTGCCCCGTCGCCCCAACCTATGATTAAAAAATTAAGTACAGGCCGACAGAACTACCAGCGCAAGCATGCCCATGAATAACAAGGCATGCTTGCGCTAGTAGAACTACTATCTCCAGCAGGCTCTTCCAGCCACGGCCCGCTGCGCTGTCAAAATTGCCCCCAGACAAGTAATAATCCTTTACTTCCAGAATCACTTGTAATAATGTTCTGTGTGTTGTAGCAGAAAACTTGACCTGGATACACAGATCCAATATGCTGTGTTTGCTTCCCCCTATCCTATTCATGTATTCATGAATCTATGAGAGTGCATTGGGAAAAACTCCTGTTGCTTGCTCTTGGCTTCCGACCCCAGTATTTTTCGTCTACTGCGCACTTACAGGGCTCAACAAATATCTGGTAGAATTTAGGCGCAATTTCGCACCAGGAAAAGGTCCTGCTGTTGGACCCACTCACCTCTCCAGACAATCCTGGCAGAAGGGAGGTGCTTATTGGCTGCACAAGTCTCCTGTCGAGCTCTGTTTAGCAGTGTGTGATTGGATTTCCTGCAGCTCTTGACCGGAGTTAATAGTAATATAGTCTTGCAGAATGTATTGCTTGCTTTATTTGTTCATTCATTTTAACAGTCAGACAGTGGTAACTTCGCTCAGGAGGTGGATGTTTAGAAAACCCCATACGCTTGGGTTTGATATGTAGGCTTGTCAAAAGATCAAATGAGTAAATCCTAATGTTGCTCTGCCGTTTTTATCACTGTTTGAAAAAAATAAATAAATCATTCCCATATACGACAGCAATAATTGGCATAATTACATGATGATGATGATGATAACCAGCTTAAGTCCCGCTTGCGAGCACAACCTGTTCCCCTTATCGAAAGAGTCACATGTCAGAAGTCTGGATTAAGCGAATTGCAGTTCAATCAGGTCGCTTGGATGTGTATACATCAGGGTTGCCGACTATTGAAAGCAAATCTCGTCATTAAGCCCTGGCCCTTAACTATTACCCGTGTGTTTTCTGGTGTTAAAGGGTTGCGCCCAACTAGGGATTACACGGGTGATTGTTTGGGTGTCGGAGCATGAAGGAGATTTGCCGGCTTCCATCGGGTACCGGCAGAACAGCACGAATTTCGGGAGAGTCGGCAACCCTGGTATACATGCTCAGAATGTAAAAAAGACTCTTGGTAATTTGCCCATTATTGGACATGTGGATCTGGTCATTTTGGACCATATTCAGTGTCTGTTGAATTCTGTACAGTAGCCTCCGCTGTGGTGGTGATCGTATAGAATTTGTGATGCACGAGTTCTATGTATTTAACAGTCTGTCTAGTATACGTTACTGTGGATAATTAGCTAGTTAAAAATGTTAAGCCATTATTATGTGCCAATATATCTTCTGATCCTTAAAACAGAGGCCCACTAAAAGCAAAAAGCCCTTTTTGATGCCCCTCTTACAGATTTGATGTATATGGTATACCATGGTTACCTACTTTTGCAAATGAATATCAGAGAGATTGTGAGACCACTATCAAGGCGCTGCACCAAAGGGGTGTGTCCTGTGAATAGCTCCACCCATAGGTGTATCTAGCACTGCCAGGAAAATTAGTTTACAATAAAAATGGCAGTATCAGTATTTATTGATTAGTAAATTGTCAGTGAATACTTTCAGTACTATCTTTATAGAAAAGATAAAAGTGACACTGCAGAGTTTTTCATTACATCTTGGCCTCCATGAAATTGGCCATCTCCATAGACCTCAATGGATGAAATTAGAATCAGGGAGATTACCAAACACTTCAGGGAGTCAGGGAGATTACCCAGTTTTCAGGGAGTCTCCCTGATATTCAGGGAGAGTTGGCAACTATGTGGTATACTTGTTTGCTGACTTCTGAGGGCAGGGAAATGTAATGCTCTCACTGCTGTTTTTCCAGGTTGTAACTCCTTTCAATTCATTGCATCCTCATCAGTTCATTAGACCATATGACTATCTGTAGGGATAGCGGAGAACTATTTTCATTTACCCGCTTTAAACTTGTTTTTTCACATATACCCATAGACTTCCACTTAGATGTTAGATCATCCTTGGCTCTTCTCTTAGTCTTATCTGTCATTTTCTCTTCTTCCAGGTTTTACTTGCTTAGTCAAAGCAAAAGGGTCTCCTAAAATCAGCAGTGTTTGTTTATGAAAGCTTCATTAAGAGGCCTGATCAGTGCAATAGGTCAGTTTGTTTGGCGTTGTCTCTGGTTTAATTCTGATCTGCGGTGCATAAGGGGTAAAAATGTATTGAGCTGGACCAAAAGCTCTTTAATGGCTCATTTGGGCACATTTAGCATAAACTTTATGTATATAAAGTTTAAGGGCCAGATTCAATTAGCCGCCATGACGGGAAAAACTTTTTCCCGTCATATACGGTATGAAAAATAGGCGAATTTTTATGCGCACCTCTATGGGGTGCGCATAAAATTCACCCTAAAAAATTTCGCGGAATTAGCTTCGCACCGCAAAATATGCTGCTGCGAAGCTAATTAACTCTGGCCCTAAATCTTTCTGCTTTTCCTGCTACAATGCTTAGCACTGGTAGTTCATTTTTTGTCGTGCTATGTTTCAAAATGCTGAGTTCAAATTTTGAAAGCATTTTTGGAATGAGCCAATAAAAAAAATAAAACAGCTTTTTAACTTATTTATTATGTTGTTTGGATGTATTAGCAGCTTGAACATTTTTAACAGCCTATAGGTGTGAACAAGCTGGTAGTGACAGAAAACAGGACAAAGGCAAAGGCCTGGTTACTGGTCTGATAATATCTAGTACAACAAGAGGCATCAGTAACTAAAAAAAAAAAATGGATGGCACAGATTACTTCTATGTTTACGCAAACATAACGAAAACTGATTTCTTAAAGCATTGTTTTTATGAATGTTACGAATAACTGCATAGAAAGTTATAAACTTAGTCCCATATTCAGAGTACCGGACGTATAACATATATGTCCGGTGTTTTACAATTGCGCATGCGTAGTCATTTTTTTTTACGTGGTCTACGTATTTTTTTTTCTTACGACCGCATTTACGCAATCTACGTAAAGAGATACGTAGATTACGTTAAAAAATGACTACGCATGTGCAGTAGTAAAAATCGCTTAACACCGGACATATGTGTTATACCTCCGGTACTCTGAATACAGGCCTTAAAGTGGAGTAACCATTAAATTGCGTAGTAAATTTTGTTTCTGTTATGTGTAAGGTGACTGAACTGTTGATTGGAAACTGTGACTTCCACTTTTTCTGGTAATTTTGACGGTCACTGTAACATACAAAGGAGATTGTGTGTCTGTGTTTTATTTTCATTTTTCTTTTTGTATGTGGTTTACTGACCAAAATCCATTTAGTGCAGTGTCCTCTCTCTCTGCACTGCCTGTGATATGGTTACTGTCTATGGTTTGCTAGCTTTGTTGCTTAGTAACTCTTGTTCATCAAGGGGCATAATATCTGTCGATCCCCCGAAACCTTTGTCGTCATGTTCAGTCTGTAAACCTTTTAAATTAATTTATTTTTGTTGTAACGTTATTCTGTAGCTTGCACATGGCACGAATATGTTTATGGTTATTAAAGGCTCTAATAACTTGAACCCTGAAATCAGAGTGGAATGTTCTGAACACTTAATAATAGAATGAAATTGTATTCATTTTCTGCTATAAATGTTGCCAAAATATTGGTCTGAAGGCAGATGGCTTTTCCAAACACTAATGTTCCTGCAAAAGTCCATTTACATAATGATCATGAATACTCCTGTTACATAGATTATGCAGTTTGGAGTTTATCAGAACTTGTTGACTATCTGTAAAAGCACACTGTATAAATATGCACATGTCCTAAATAATAACGTTGTATACTGTTACTGATCCCAAAGTACCAGTAATCGTTTCTTCTGTACTTTGTCTGGTAGAGAATCCGATATTTATGATATTGGTGCAGTCTATAGCCCTATCATTTATATCACGCTTGGACAGCAGGGATGCTGTTGCCGATTCGGCCAGCTCTATTGCGACAGTGATACAGCCGCCAGCTGAATGGTGAAATGCATGGCAAATAGTAAATTGTTTTTGGGAACGGGTACCTATTTTGACCCGTTTCCAGTCGAGTCAGGCTAAGGTTATGAATTGGGCTGAAGGTTAGGGTTAGGGCTGAAGTGGAAGGTTAAGGTTAGGCTGTGGGAAACAGAGGGCTAGGGTTTACATAAAAGACTTGCATATCAGGGGAGAAATCTTTGTGACTCTGGGAGTCTCAGCACTGCCGCTCTCGAGAGTGGAGACTGCCAGCAGTTGCCATTCAACTTCTGTATGATGGTCTATCGGACACCAGGCCATTGTATCGGCAAGCCACAACCGAACAGTTTAATAACTTTTTATTTTGTTTTTTAAATTTAGCGTTTCATTTAGTAATGGTTTACTTTTTGTTACAAAATATGATTTATTTTTATTTTTTCAGAATGACAAATATAAATATACAAAAATATCCGAAACATTTGGTTAGACCTTTTTCTCCCTTAGGATTTGATTTTAGGTTAGTGATGACTTTTTCATTTCTCCCTTGGTCAGTTAGTTGCTTCAGCAGAATTGTGCAAGTGACCATCTAGTTGCTCTCTTACAACACGTAAGATCTATTTTACCTTGTATGAAAATACTCACTGAAACTCTTTTCTCCCCCCCGCCAGAACTGTCGCTAACCATTAATAGCCTACGATGTGAACACATTATATAAATGGTTTTGACATTTTTGGCTTACAATCTTACCTCCACATGGTTCTTGCTATAAATATGCTCATAGGCCTATTAAGACATGTGGTTCACTGATTATTTTGATGGCCAGTGCAAGTCTGGTTGTTCTCAATTTAAACTAACTGAATCATATTGCAAGAAAATAAGGACATAGCAGTGTTTGTAACGCTTTTCTATGGGCAGTGACTGGGAATTTCTATAAGATGTAGATGATTTTTAAACTGTTATATACCTGACCTGGTTGGATGTCATGTATTTTCAATAAATAAATAAAGAATAAATATAAATCTATAAATAAAATACTATTTATTGTTTTGTTCTTTTATAGGTACTTGTTGATCATCAAAATTAGAATTCTACCTATTAAAAATGTTATTAATGTATTTGATGTCTAGTAAATATTTTGTTGTTTTTTTTCCTTTAAATCACAAAGAAAGAGAAAAGTGACCGCAAGTAGAAACTAAATATAGGTGTAATGTACAATAATAAAAAATAAAAAAAATGAGCATGGAAACAAGCATTTAATGGTTGATGACAAAATCGAGAAAGATATTAGAAAAAGTTAATTCTAAAAATGTAATGTTTTTTTTAAGAGTTTGCACCCAAGAGACCGACTTCAAGTACATAACATTCTCTGTTCAATGTGTTTTTGAACCAGGCACCCCATAGTCCTAAAATGTTCCTAAATAATGTAAGGATTAGAAAGACTGAAGATATGATATTCCCGAAAAAGTTAGAAGAAAATGAAATTAGGCTGAATCATTTGTTCGTTCATGTGGGTCACTCTGGCTGGTTTGCTAATGTCTCAAATTACATTGCCTTGGGTCCCTTGCTTGGTTGGCTATCTCTAGATCTTAACGAGGTTCTGGGAATTTCAGCTTCTTTACAAAAGTTTGCTTTGTGTTTCCTCCTCTCCCACCCACCTCTCCTTGTTTGCAGGATGCTTCATCTGCTGACATCAGAAAAGCCTATCGCAAGCTTTCCTTAACTCTGCATCCAGACAAGAACAAGGAGGAGAACGCAGAAACTCAATTCAGACAAGTAAGTCCTGAAATACTTCATCAATGTGTAAACTTCTAACATTCCTATCTTGCTTTTTATTTGTTTTCTGCACTAACATCTGACTTACTGTGTTACCCAAAGTAGTGTCATTTAATTTATAATTATCTTAGATCTTTTTCTCTTACAATAAAGATGAGCAGCAAGTTGTTAAAGTAAAAATAAAAATTCTCTTAACATAAGACGTTTCTTTAGGGACAACAAATAATCACAATAAATCAATGGAATGCTAATGCTGTTTTTGTAACACTGATCATATTATTTTGTTGTAGTTGGTAGCGATATATGAAGTATTAAAAGATGAAGAAAGGAGAACGAGGTAAGGGCACCTTCTGCATTATTCTTCTTTCAAACAAAATTGTTGCTTCATTAACAAGTGGAATCCCACAGCTGCGTTGTAATTCTGTGCTTTCACCATCAGGCCTTTGCATATGAATTAATGCCTTGTGATATTCTGTGTCGTTTCTGTTTCTAGTGTGTAGTTTTGAATGTAACTTTAGCATCTAAACTGTCGTGTTAATGGTGTCACATCAGTTGCCTGTTTTTTATCATTGTTTTTGGAAGATGCACTGGTTTGCATAACATTTTCTGCTGTAGGCAGTACAGGCAAACTTGATGAGAAGGTTTATTTTATGGGGCTACCTTTGCCTGCTGTGTTTTAGATGCAAGTGTTTTTGCAATGATGTTATAAAGCAAACACACACATACACACACACACATACACACACATATATACACACACACAATGATGTTATGAAGCAAACACACACACACACATACATACACACATATACATACACACACATATATACACACACACATATATACACACACATATACACACACACACATATATACACACACATATACACACGCACACACACACATACATACACATGCGCACACACACACATATATACACACATATACACACACATATATACACACACACACACACACACACACTGTCAGCACTGCATTATCCAGCTGTTTGCTAACATTAATTTCTTATTTACTCATCTCAGACACTTGATTAGACAAACAATTTGGCCCCGCTGCCTGGCACGGACCCCATTGTACAGCCCAAAAGGGAGAAGGAGTTGAAGTGTGTGGTTTAAATTCTGCCAAGCAGCAGATCGTTATCTCTCCACTGGTCCAGTCCGAGTTACACCACAGTACAAAGGCACAATCTAAACTGAGCCCTCACATTTTTCACTACTATAGAGTGCAATCCATCATATTACAGGGCCACAGAGCTTACAAAACCCCTTGTGTGATGTCATGTCTTTACAATGTGTTTGTGGTAGATCCACACTTGAAATAAAAAATATACAGACATTGTTATACTCTCATGCAAAAAAAAAACCATATACTATTAGTTGAATTAAAATTTTTCCTTTTTTTTATTTTTATTTTTTTTTTTTTAGCAAGCTGTTATTGTGTGGTTTAAAGTCATGTCGGTATCCAGTTTGAGTTGTAGGGTCTGCTTGGTCTATTTGAACATATTACTTCATCCACCCATACTATGCACTCATTGCTGTTTTTTTTTTTTTTTTGGCCTTGTGCCTTGATTTCGCTGGAGGCAAGTCGTAATCCCCCATAAACACTAATCTTTTGGGCCCGTTTGGTAATTGAGATAAAATAAATATATAAATATAGAAGCCATTTCTGCTCGGGATTTACTGATTAACCTTTTTTTGCAAGGATAGAGAATAGATTTATAATGCTTTTATTCACGACTTTTTGGTTTTGCGAACTTGAATTGCATGTAGTTACATAGTTAATTCATTGCTTAGCTATAGTAATAATGTTTTTAGTCTGGTTACATTTTTTAGGTACATAAAATAAATGTAATAATGTATTTTTTTTTATTATTTCTGCATGGTTCTCAAATTTGTTACAAAATAAACGTTAATGATTGATTCTGTTCTTGTGGTTTTTGGGTTTTTTTGGGTTTTTTTAAAAATACTTTTGATACTTTCTGATCAATAATTAATTTTATTCATAGTTAATTTTTCCAGACTTAGCTCTCATATATTGTCCGCAAAACTGTACTAAATGAACTTTAATCAAACTACAAACATATCTGTTTGTCATGCTATTAGTCTATGGTATGTAAAATAAATACTGAAACAATGTGATTATATTTTCATTTGCTCCTTAATTGTATGCAGTCGGTTTTGTGCAATCCCCTCAGATAAGACATTATATATTATGACAAATAGTTTTTTCTGAATACAAAAAAAAAATCAGATTTCTTTAAGCACGGCTAATGAAACCTGTCAAGAATAATAGAAAGGGAAATTGAGCGTTCATTTTATTGTTACAGCTCGTAGCACATAGGTATACAATGTGTTTCTGGTTAATTTGGCACCCTGAGTGATAACGGCATCTCTCGAATTATCCACAACACTTTTTGGTTTCCTCATAATATCCTGGGCCCAAACTTTCTCCACTTTTTCTGCTTTTAGTCTGTCTAATGAATAACAAATGAATGGTTAATAATAAGAAGAATTAATAATAATATAATAATAATTTGTTTTACAAAGCAATAAAAATCCGTGACATCATTTTTTATTTGTAGTGTACAGTCCTTTTTCAAGGGAGGGTCATAGAGGAACATAAAATCCATTGTTGTGTTTTAGTCTTCTACCCCCTTGTAATGTGGGTATTTTTATTGCACTGTTTGTATCATTTTATGCAGGAACACTACAATTGTTCAAACTAGGAGTAATGGCGACTTAATGATTATAGATAAAACTTGATTAAAAATTATAAGTACATGTTGCTTACAAAGTAATTGACTCCTGGGGGCTCTCTGTAAATATTAAAGCAATGTCTAGGTTAAGAACTGAATTAATGCATTGTTGCTCTCAAACCCAAAGGTGAATCCAAACATCTGGCAATATGTCTCTCTGTAATAAAGTTTTTTCCCCCAAACTATAGCTTTCATAGATATACTTAACAGTGTCCATGTATGATAAGTGATGCATATGAAATCATAGGGCCGCGTGCACTGATGGAGGATGGATATCATATGACTATCACATGATGCTTAAGGTTTCATTGCAAGTAATATACAAGCTTCTCTTTCCTTAGATATTGCATTAGGTTGTTTAAGATTTGTTATTTTCCTACAGTTTACTGTCCATATTTGGGAGGAAGTGGCGCTATATTGCATGTAGCAGAGTTGGCATCACAATCCAAAATAAGGCTAATTTTAAAAGAATGTCAATTCAAACTTATAT
>WWET01004608.1:24547-64759 GCA_011038615.1 Limnodynastes dumerilii | reverse complement strand
CCCCCCCCCCCAAGCTTCAATGGTTACATTTTGGTTTTATCACAGAAAGTATTAGCATTAGGATTGAATTTGTGGGAATGTGAACTACTAATTATACTAAAGGAATGAAGAATGAGCAAACATATTAAATTAATAGGACTGTTGTACAAAACCAACAGTGACCGGTTGTTGTTTTGTTTTTGTATTTTTATATTTTTCCTTATTTTATGTTAACAGATATAGTTAGATTTCCTATAATACAGGGGCTTCAGAATGATTTTAGGTTGTGGTGGCAGGATATTATTTTGTCGTCCACCCCACCTTCACCATTGGCATATTAATTAATACTAAATATAATAGCAATGGACCTGATTCACACCTAAGAATCTCCAGCTTCTTAGATGTGGGTTTATAAGAAATAACCTGCTATGCATGCGTAATCCCTCTTAAATGTGAATTACACCCAATATTTTATTATATGAGATTGTTTAGTACATCAGTGGAGAGAAGGTCCCCAGCTCTGTAGAGGTCACATGAAACGTTTACTCTGTGTCAAAACCATTGAGAGTCTTCTACTGCTTCTCCCACTGGAGTGAATTGGGACTTGTGGGCTTAAGCTGGCGCACTGTTTGTCAGTGAAGAAGATCATAAACTGGACAGCCACTATTAGTGCTTGTTCAGGGGGCAGCAGGTAATGCCCTGTTCATATCGCTGTAGATCACTGATGAGTCTCCCTGCTGGCGATACTTACAGGATGTTCCTGCCACCTCCCTGGATGGTCCCCCTGCTTAAACCTTCACCTCTCCCTCCCCCTGGATGCTGTGGATGCTATGATATACCTTTATATATTTATTACACTCACCCAGTTATGCTAATTGTTCCTTCAGATTGTAGCTGAGTAGTATGCAAGCAGGATGGGAAGCGTATATATGTTTTGCTATTTACTTATTTTTTATATTGACATATTCTGTTAACTTAAAATTCCTTCCTCCTTAGAATGTTGTTATATTCATGTAACGTGTTACTACAGATGAGATCCCATTAATACGTATGCTATTTCAGGATGAACTTCTCAGCAAAAAGAAGAAGGAAAAGAAAAAGAAAGCGGGGGGCAAGTCGCTGGAAGAAGTGAAAGCAAATCTTTTAGAGAAAAATGACCGGTAAGACCGTGGTGTGTTTGGCCTTTTGCTCACAACTGAAAGATGGCGGCCTCTCTGCTGTTGTTTGAAGATGCATTTCATTTATTTACTGTGTGGTGAAGCTTGAAAAGACATATTACTGTCTAACGCCCCCTTCATTGTTCAGGAGAAACTGTTCCAGAATAAAAGGTCACTTAACCACTTGTCCTGAAGTTAGCAGTTGACTACCTATATTAAATTACCTCCATAAGAATACAGAGAAAGCACTGAGACTAGTAGAACCTTAGTGGGCAACAGAATTTCCTGCTACACGTTTGCTATGAGTTGTATTGATCATAACCCAGTGACGCTGTTGGAAGTGTCTTTTCATTTAAGTCTGGATAGGTTGTTATGCGCTCTGGGTAGCACGGATGCACAGAACACAAATGTAGCTGATCTCTAAATCCAATCCTACATGTTTGGTAGTGCCTTCTATGTTTAAGGGGGAGCATTAAGTCTTCACAACATGTTGACCAGTCAGTCAAGTACAAATATGAAAATCTTACTTTATAGACACAGAACTATTCACACTTAAGAAAGTGCTGCTTTTTCCGTGCGTATTTTTAGGATCGGTTAAACTGCGGATGCATAGTAAACTTTTTTTTTTTTTTTTTACACACAAGCTGTGTGGGATTTTGTCACGGACTCCAAATCCGTGCTTAGCGAGATACATACGAAGGGGTGTGCCAGAAAAATGGGAGTGGGACGCATTTAAATGGCCTATTAGGGGCTCGGTAAAGAATGTACACACGTACCTAAGCAATTTAAGCACAAATATACGCACGGGGAGTGGTGGCGGAAGTCTGCTAAAATCCGTAAGTACGAGGGGGGTGTCATGGGAGTTGCCTTGCCACTTAGGTGCGTATTTTTGCTAAACCGTGCGCACTTAGTTCACACTTACGGGTGAATACGGCCCATAGAGAGGTAGAAAGTGACGGCAGATAAGAGCCACACGGCCCGTCTCCCCAGTTTTTATTTTTTTCTATAACGCACACTGAGCCTAGACCTTGTATTTACCCAAAGCATGTTCAAATTGTTCTACTATGTTAGCTGCAATCACCTCAGATGGAAGGTTATTCCGCTTATTAGCTACCCTTTCAGTGAAGTCATTTTTCACACGTTTCCTCTAAACCTGCCACCCTTCAGTTTATGTGCATGCTCTTGTGTTCTAACGCATCGCTCCCTTTAAAACATACATCTCTTCTGTACTTGGTAAAACCCCTTGATAGATTTAAAAGTTTCTATCATATCTCCCCCCCCCCTGTCCCTTCTCTGGGCTAGGTTATACATATTTATGTGCTCTAGTCTTTCCTTGTGTTTTGTGGTACATGCCACGCACCATTTTAATAGCTCTTCTTTGCATGGTCTCTAATGAGTGCAGTGTTGCAAGTGATAACATGCCAATGACCTATAAAAGTTATCATCATTCATTTTCCAAAATTGACTCTGTTAAATCTGTTTTAAAGCATTATTTTGTACAAATCAGTAATTCAGTAAACATATATTAATAATGTGCTGGAATGCTTTAAGATGCAGTCAACAAAAAAAAAATGTTCCATAACCTTTGACCAAAGACAGCTTATACATTAAAGATGTAGAATTTAGAAACGCTTTGTCATCTGCCTTTTCCTATGTTTCCTTCTTTTATAATTTGCTCTACTTTTACTGTCCCTCTGAACTAACATTTTGGTATTTGTAATAGATTGTATTAAACAAAGAGTGGCCTTGTGTGTGTGAAAGTGCAAGCATAGTACCACATTGTTGTTTGTTCACATACAAAGCGTATGTAACTTTATTGGTGTGTACACACATTAACCATTTTCTCGGCTCTGAACGAAGCAGCCTGGTAAGGGAAATCGTGAATCGCGACTACTGACAATTGGTCAGTCATTATCGATAGAAAGCGATTCTGGATCTGGTTCTGGTTTTGTGCAGACAGAGATAGGAGTGAAGTTGAAAGATTTTGTTTCCTAGCTCAATTCTAACTTTCAGTACAAAAATAAAGTTGCTTGGTTATTTCTGAGCTTTTAGCAAAAGCAGCCATGTTTTTCTCTGCATACAAAAATATGAAATAATTTGCACTCCTCATATCAGCAGATTTACTCACTTTGGCCCAGATCCAGAATTAGTTACGACGGGACTTGCGCACTCAGCACGTATAAGTCACGTCAGGTAACGTGCGCTTGCGTGCACACGTTATGCTTGCGTACGTATTGTGGTTAGTAAAAGGGGCTGAGCCTTAATTTACTCCTGTCTTATTAGGGGTCGGGGGCGGGGAAGCCCCATCATGACTAGCCTTACGGCTGCAGACCAAATAGTGAAAGTAAAGGTAGGTTTCCTACCGATAGCAGTGAGTGCAGGGGTCTTGCACTCCACACTATGAGTGCGTACATACTGACCCCTGCACACACATAAGCCCTTTATTTTCATATTGGTTCTATGGTGTTTGTGTGTGTGTGTGTGTGTGTGTATATATATATATAACACACACGCACTAATGCTAAGTGTTATATGACATGGATCTTTGAATGCCAAAGGCCAGGCAATTCATCAGTGATCTGTTGGCTTTTACCTGCGTGTTATGTTTATGTGAACATAGGCTTACTTTCCATCTTCATCACATGAGACTGCATGGGGTGCCTGGAAAAATTTTTTGGGGAAAGGAAAGTTTAGACGTGGGTGGTTATCTTATCTTTTGCAGGGGATTAATTATTTTATCTGCTAAATGAGGAAACCGTACACTCTATACACTTTATGTAACCTATTTCATTCATCACAATATTATCAGATCTCCTTAAACACCACAATAAATTTATGTCTAGAAGTCTGGTTACTTTGCAGTAATTTCAGGTCTCTTCCTGCTGTATGATCACAAAGAGCGTTTGTAACAAAGGCTCAACTGGATGGATCTCTGTTTCTTTCCCTTCCTCTCTGTGTAACGGGGCTGACGTAGAAGCCGTGTTTTAGCAGATGTAAAGCATGGTGGGTAATGGCATTCGGTGTCCGGAAAGATAAAACCATTTTTCCTATTGACTTTTAGAGAGAATTAAAGCATTTTTAAATAGTTCACCCAGCAGGGGCAGGAACTGGATCAATGGAGAGAGGGGATCAGAGGCAGTTCTGTGAGTAATGCTCCGCTGAACTGTTGATGACATTAATGTTTTTTGGTTTTTTTTTTTTAAGTCTGACTTGTTTGTTCAGCTTTCCAAACTAGTTATTTAAGCATTGATCCCCCTCCCCTGATTAATGTCTTTATTGATAACATTTGACACCGCGATTACGTTGAAATCGCATATTTTGAATAAACTTTCTCATTGGTTTTAGCATTTAGTTAAAACACACAAATGTCAGTGATTAAAGGATCCAGTGTAACACCGGCATTGTGATGATACCAATGTCACTCAAAAAATTTCTCCCCAAAACTACCTGTTTAATTACAAATTTGATATATGAAACAGGGAGCAGAGAACCGAATTTTAATAATTTTAATACTGCAATTCCTTTTCTGAATAATAAACTCCTTAAGATACTACCTTGCCCATAATATAAGTATTAGCAACCACTAATTTGCTTAAACTTTTTTTTTTTTTTCCCACATCGCAGTTGCCTAATGTATAGAATATGAAAATATCATTTTTTAATAAAAATTTTACATGCGTTACGTTGGGGTGGTGCGAAATAATTCTGCAAAACTCAAAAGGACTTTAAAGAAACCCTGCTGTTGGGCATAGGATGGATTGGCCTGTTCTCAGAATACTTATAGCAATGCCATTCAAAACTTTCATTTATACTCCACAAACTTTCTTATAGCATGTTGTGTGGAGCCACCAAGAGATAATGCTTGGGAGATCAATTAAATATAACTACATGTCCTGTGATGGGGAGAAGTTGTGTAGATTTATAGAATAGATATTTAATTTAAAGGTGTTTTGCCAGGACACACATACAAATATAAAGGAGTGAAAATGCAACAAGCACATTGACGAATTAAATAAAGTAAGTTTATTAAAAGAGAATCCTTCACTACTTATTTACCAGCTTGTTGATTGGTCCATGGAAAGGACTACCATTGTTAACAAGTAAACATCTGCACATGGCTATAGTAAAGAGAGGAGGTGGGGTATAGAGAAAGGGGGTAAATGTAATGAAAACGGTGAACCTATGTTTTTAATATTTTTATTTTCATTTTTTATTTTTAAAAAACTAAGCAGTTTCTGCTTGTGTGGAACATAATGCAGAGTAAGTATTTGCATTTTTTCAAAATGCATTCTTGCTAATGAATAAATAAATAAATGAATGAATGAATGAATGATGTGAGGAGCACTACATTCTCAGTCAGGATGGTGCCTCTTGTTTCACTTATTTGGAGTGGAGAAAGGCGCAGAGGTAGTGAACAGAAGGGGTTGGGAATCCAAGTACTGAGAGAGATGCTTGGTTTGAGTGAGTTGGTAGAATTTGATAAAATGTTTTTTTGTTTTTTGGTAAATTGTTATTTAATAAGCTAGAGATGTGCTCTGTGGATGAGAGATACTAAATCTTGTTTGGCTGTATTATATTTGTACATTATTGTTTTTTTGTTGTGGATTTATTTTAGGTGCAGTGATTTATGTTTAATTATAAAGTTATATGATCCAAAACATTTTTTATATAAATATCTCATGCCGTTCATATACTTTTACTCCTATAAACCCTCTCTTAAACTTTTAATGGGCTCAGCACCATTTCCGACCATATTAGCTCCTCATATTAATTGTAAAGATGGCTACAAATGCTGTTACGTTGTTAAAAATATCCCGGTATTGGAAATGTGTAAATGAGATTGAAAGAAGACAGTGTGTTAAAAGAAGCACGTGTGTTTGATCATCTTCTAACAGCCTTAACTGGGCTGTCATTGCTTTTCACATGCACTAACGTTTTTCATCTCCACGCTTTTTGTTACTTTTGTCACTAGATCGCATGTTGCATCTTATCCTCTAATGCGATGATAAATAACAGGGTTGAGTTTTGGTTCTACTTCTGCAATTAGTTTTCTAATTCTGTACTGTGGTAAAAAGTTACAATCTCCTACAACAGAGTCTACTGAATCCCTTACAACAGAGAGACTACTGACTGCTATTTATTCAAAATATGAATTAGGAATCTTTTTCTGGGCTTCCCAAATAATGACTTCCTGGCACACTGATATTTGGGGCAACCACAAAGATAGCGTTTAGCTGCAACCATCCAATCATGACCTTATATTGGCCAGCATAATACGCTTTTTATTTTTTTTTACCCGTGTCAGTTTGTCTTATATTTCAATGTATAAATAATATTTAAGAGCCTGTTCATTTTCCACCATGCTGCTTTGAAATGCACTGTATACTTTCTTGTGTGATGATCCTGTCACTTCTATTAAAGGGTCCTTGAAAAACCACAGTGGCGGGATTTACTCCCTTTTAAGCTGGGAATATGGTTTTATCTCACGGTCAGATCACTGCCTCAGCTATTCCATGTAAGTAATATATATTTTTTTTTTTCATTTTTTTTTTTTGTTTTTTAAAGCTAATATTTGCTTTTCTCTGTATTATCATAAATCATCTAATCTGTGTTGGTATTTGGTAACTTTATGGGCTCGATTCAATAATTAGCCCCGCACCAACGTTATTTGCGGTGCACAGCTAATTGTGTGAATTTTTTTATTTTTATTCGCATCTCATAGAGGCACGCATAAAAAAAATCATCTACCATATTAGATGGGGAAAAAAGCTTTTACCTGCCTATTGCGGGCCACGAATCTAATTGAATCGTGCCATACAAGTTGTCCCTATGTTTTAATGTGTTAATTATTTCATTTTATTTTATAATTATTTTATTTTAGTTTTTAACTTTAGAATATATTTAATAGTTTGACCTAGAGATTTTTTTTTATTCTCATATTTATATTTAATTATGAATATGTGAAATCACATGACAGAAAAGTTTACAGATTCTAGAAATAAAGACAATAGTGTTTGGTAACCCGTCACACCTTTTCTATATCCGAAATAATTTCCGCTGAGACTTGCTTGATGCCTGTCCGATTTTTGCTGTTTATACAATGGGTAACAAAAAAATGCTTTAAGACTTTTGTTACAGGTGATCAGTGACCTTTTATTTACAGTTCTGTTTCTTTATCCTTGTTTGTTAGCAATCTGGATTCCGATTGGTAAACGATACCATTTATGAGAAGTCATATTATTTATCTTGTACATTTTCTCAGACTTATGGCTGTTGAAATCACTTGATTTACATCAATGTTTGGCTGACTTGGGACAAGGGAAAAGCACTTTATTATTTGTCATCGTCCCTACAAAAAAAGCATTTCTGTTTATGAAGTGGGATGAGAGTCTCTCCATTGATATTTTGTCTTTTCCCCCTTTGAACAGGATATCAAGCAGTTTTATGCAGAGTATAATTATCAGAAAATGAAAGAAAAGGAGGAAGCAGAAGCACAAGCAGAGTTGGAGTCCCTATTAAGTATGTTTACTTACTAGTATCGCGCACTATAAATACAGCAAAACATGTTGGTAAATTAAAGAGCATCTTCACCAAAAAAAACTACCTTAACTACTTAACTATCTGTACGCACACAGATCAGTACGGAACTGCTAATTACCACCCCTACAGCCTATTCTGCATGCCTAACCCTGTTTCCGTTGGATGTAAGTCTTTATTTGGAGATGGACCTTTTAGTGAACATTACTACTAGCATGTAATAGGCTCTATTTCCTGCACACACATCACTTCCCATGAAGAAGTACATCCTGGTTTGTAGGGTTAGTCCCAGGATAACTTCTCTCGCTTAGGCTGTGGGGCATTTTATTTTAAACAAAGCTTCTAATAATGTATGTAAAATGTACACTGAATAGATGGTTTTGTTCTCAATACTTAATCATGCAGTTGATAGGTAGTGGATGGTGGGTATACCCAGTCATATGGTACCAATATGTGAATGAGAACTTAAATGTTTAAGACATTTTTTAGTGTTTTGTAATTGTATAATCTTTACATTTGCAGAAGAGAAGAAACCAAAAGTGAAAAAGCCAAAATCAGAATTTCCTGTCTACTCCTCCGTTGAATATAATACTGGTGCTTTTGTTCCATCGTATGACCAAGGTGTCAGCATTGAGGAGATTGAAGAACAAGTCGATGACTGGTTAGAAAATCAGAACCGAACCCTAAAAAAGAAGGTATAAGCCTTTTTGATTTTTTAGGTCTTTTTATTTAAATTTTTTTAAAGTTTTAGATGAAATCTTTTTGCATAAAATGACCTTGCTGTCCAATTTAAAAGAGCCCCTCTCCCAGCTTGTGTATATGACGTACCCGCTATCAAAATAACTTTCAGCGATGAAGATCCGTATTTTTGCAGGTAACTGTGACAATGTATTTTTTCTTTGTGTAGGTGACATTGGCCGTTTGTTAAAATATTGCGACACAATTTGGCTAGTATGCTTCTGGTTGATGGGGGACTTGTTTGTTGTAGTTAATGAGATATGTACTTTAGTCAGGTATTTATTTCTTTTTAAAAGTTAGTATTTTGTTTGCTGTGGGGAGATTTTTCTAGCAACTTAGAATCGTAAGTACTTATTTAGTGAAACACACTGTAGTGTGTAGCTTTTTTTTTTTTTTTCTTTTTTAGATTTTAGATAGAGTTGACACAAAATATCATTGTTATGCTGTAATTTTATATTGCGCTTTTTCTTTTTGTACAATGTACCAAATATATCTTGTATCAAAATGTGTAGTCAGTCCTCTCCTAATGACCGTAGCAACTAAAATGGTGTATGGCATGTGTCCCATAACATACCAGAAGAGATTAGAGGAACTACACATGTACAGCTTGGAGAGGAAAAGGTCAGGGGGGATCTGATAGCAGCATTCAAATATATCAAGGGTTGTAACCAGCTAGAGCATGGTGGCATTTTTTCAAAGGAAGAGGTGTATTAGAACAGGAGGGTATGTGTATAACATGAGGGTGGTAAGTTCAGAGGAAATGTGCAGATGAATAATTAACTGAAAGGGTGGTTGATAACTATAATAACCTCCCATCTGAGGTGGTTGAGACAAACACAAAAGAATAATGCAGGAAAAATACTATAAGTTCCTGCGCTTACACAGTACTGCTGCTTATAGGAAAAAATAGGGTCTGCCGTTTTACCCTCTCCTCTCCTCTGCGCTCCACTCTTAACATTGAGTAAAATAGCTCCAAAATAAACAAATATTTCCTAAATAGAGCACTTAACTTATCTGTGGTACACAATAAAGACAATGGAAACAATGATGTACGGTTTTTTAAATATTCAAATGTTCAGCAAAAGAGTTATATTATGAAAAGGCTTGAAAACAAGAGATATTATGTGAGTAAAACTCTGCATAGTGTTACTTCTGTATACAACATATTATGCAATGAGGTTGTGATTCTCTGTGTATCTGGCCGAAATGACCTACTGTGCATGCATCTATGTACCAGATCGCTACGTCCCATGTTGATTTCAGGGGGAGTCAAGGTAATTGGATTCTTTGCATGCAGGGATATATCATTAAATTGCTTACTGCACACAGATACTGACCAGCTTTACTATCACACTGTTATTTAGACTTGGGATAAGAAACATCACCTCTCACCACTAATACTGATTGCAAAACATGAAATATGACTCCCCTGCAATCAACATGGTTGAGGAGTAACTTTCCTCTCTTGTGGCCTGATTCACACTTAAGAAGCTGCAGCTTCTTAAGTGCGTATGTGTGCGAAATGACCTACTGCGCATGCGTGGAAGATAATATACACTATCTGCGTAGCCAATCGATGTGTAGGTGCGGTCTTTAAAGACCACACGCAGCGATATCCTTAGAAAGAGGCAGCGTGTCAGAAGTGGGAGGTATTTAGATTAGCTGTGGAGGGCGGGTGGGAGATGGGAAGGCGTTTTTAGGCAGCAGTGGGAGGGGGTTACCATAAGAGCGACCATATTTACCATAAGAGCGAGAGGAGACCACACCCCTCGCACTTATTGCCTTCATCCAGCTGCACCCTACTTTAACATTTACAGAGCAGCCACACTTATAATGGGGTCGGTGCGTAAATTAGGATCGTGTGTAATGGCATGGCCAATCCCTCCACCATGCAGACTGCTCTCGTAACAACTTCCAGCACGGAAATCATGAAGAATGTGGCTGTTCTCCAAACACAGAGCGTGGAAAATGGCTACATACAGCACGCACAAAACAGGAGCGAGAGTCGCCGCTGCGAACAGACATTTTTCAAAAGGACCATTCTCTCCCGAACTCACTGGGAAGTAGATTAGATTAGTTGGGGAGGGCGGGGGGAGGCGGGGAGGTGCAGTGTCCGTACGGACATTGCACGGAGAGATAAGGTTGCGCTATGGTACTCGTAAGTGCCTTAAAGTACCTAAAAACGGGGCTGAAAGAGTGAGTTAGGTTTGCATCTGCACGCACCTCACTCACTCTTAAGTGTGAATGAGGGCCTTCATTTCAAGCTCTTTGTTAAGTCTGAATCCAGGACTTTGTGTTTTTAATTTGAACACTTGAATATTTCAAAGGCTGTACATCATCGTTTCCATTGTTTATTGTGTACCACAGATAAACACATCGCTCTATTTAGGAAATATATGTATATATTAGAATAAATAGAATAGTTTAAACATGTTTCAGCTAAATATAAGGATATCCTAAATGTCATTGGGGCAGATCCAGAACAACGCTTGTGAGCGAATTTACACGTGGCGGAGACGTAAAATCGCGTTTTTGTAAGTACTGCGCATGCGCACCATAGAAAATACGCTCCGTAACGTAGCGTAAATGTGAATGTATGGGCCAGTCACGCATGTGTCGCGTAAATCTTTACGTGTGGGCGTGCCAATTATACGTTAGTCCAAAATACGTTATGTAGGCGGGGGTTTGTATTTAAAGTGTACAGTATGGGCGTGCTTAGCTGCGTAAATACGTGTTGCCCATACGTACGTGAGCGGATCACATCGGTTATGTTGCCAAAAGTTAAGGTAGGGTTTGGGAAGTGGATCTCGGGAATAATACGTACGTTCAAGGGGTTTGACAAGGGGAGTGTATAGAATGTATGCATGCGAAAATACGCTACGCAAGGAAATGTATTGCAAACATAGTTCTGGATCTACCCCATTGAGGGTAAAATAGGATCTAGGGTCATTATAGTTTTAAATAACGAACTGGTCATACTGGATGGGCCATGTGGCTCTTATCTGCCATCACTTTCTCTGTTTCTATGAAAGAACAGCAGGTAAATGAAGGGGGTATCCGCTGATACACTTATAGCACTGAAATGATGCCAATGGTACACACCCTTCCCTTATACTTTAACTTTAGTGTTATAGACCATTAGGATAACACGCTTTCAATATCTCTTAATTGCACTTACTGATTTATCCTCCCACACAAACACATCACCAGATGTTTTGCATTCAACGGAGGTAAACCCTGAAAAACTTGCTAGATAACGGAGGTAAGATACTAGACATGATGAAGTCAGATAACATCCATAGCCACAACCACATGTCTAATTGCAATGTCTGATGGGAAAGTGGCACCTTTAAGTCTTAACAGGAGTTTTGCACCTTCATTGTGGAAAGAAGTATTGTGGCTTCCTTTGCACGCACAAGGTGTAAATGCATAACGTTTCATGAAAGGAAAATAAAAATAGATTATAGGGCTTAGTCCACCGGTTTTGTTATGTGTCACAGTGGTTATCTTGTCATTTTTAGGTTACCATTATAATGTTATTGCCATTTTCTTTCTAGCAAAAAAATGTTGCATGTCTTTTCAAAATAACTAAAGCTCTTGGAATTCTGCACAAGAGATGCATTCACACTTTTGCAGGGATAGTGTATCGCTGCTAATGCTGCATTAGTTTCTTAGGTTGGAGGGTGGTAGATTCAGAGGAGATGTGTGGAAAAATGATTTCACTGAAAGGGTGGTAGATAAGTGGAATAGCCTCCCATCTGAGGTGGTAGAGAGTAACACAGTAGAACAGTGTAAACATGCTTGGGATAAATATAAGGATATCCTAAATCTTACACTAAATTAAGGGTAAATACAGGGTTGCCGACTCTCCCGGAATATCCAGGAGACTCCCGAAATTTGGGCCGGTATCCCGGGAGAGCCGGCAAATCTCCTGCAAGCCCACCAGCCAGCAATTACTTCTGCAATCCCTAGCGTTACTAGGGATGTGCGGGGCTTGATGACATCATTAAGCCCCGTCCATTCCCATAAACGCTAGAAAATACAGGAGTGATTGACAGAGGGCGGGGCTAAATGATGCAATTTGCATAAATCACATTAAGCCCTGCCCCTTGAATAAATGAATGGCTTCCCTCGCATATTGGATGGGCCATGTGGCTCTTATCTGCTGTCACTTTCTATGTTTCTATGTTAGGATTTGGTCCTAGAACATGATTTGGGGACCAACAAAAAAAATATTTTTTTTTTTTTTTAGAATAAAAGTTCTATTTATTTAATAAACTGTTAGGACTAAAATAGATGAGCCACAGCGTCCGCTTACCAGCTGAATCGCTTACACATGGCTCCCTCATAGTTTGCCAATTATATAAGGCATACCTATAATTTGTAGTGGTTATGGTGCTATAAGAAAATAATGATTTATGCAGTCAGTTCTTTAGTCACTCATTTCATGTGTGCGTTCTTTATGTGATGTGTTGCCATTAAGGATATGAGACTGTGTGAGAGCTGAAAGATGAGATTCTGTTTAGATCTTTGTATCCATCAGCAGAATTTGCTGTAAACTAATGCAGTTGCTTGTGTTTAACCTGACAGGATGTAAATACTGCAATATGTTTCCTGCTTCACATCCCTTTATATTCAGGCCTGTCCTATTGCATTACTCATTGTGCTTTTAATCTTTTTTTTTTTTTTTTACTTGAATGTCTTCCTGTTCAGTTCTTTTAATCTCTTAAAGCATTAATTGCCTCTATTGTAGAAAAAGACAAAAAACCTCAGCATGGCAATGTGGCAGTTTGAATGGTCACAAAATATTTTTATGATGTTGATTCCAGCAAGAATAACTAATTACAGGCACAATGTTCAATAAGGGTGCATCAGTTAAAAATCTGTACAGATCTCACTGAAATAGTAGCTCCAAATACAATTCCTCTGTCTGCTGCGCCAACCCTTATAGTAAATTACTTGGTGGCGTTCAAGTACTTCTGGAGTAAGTGCACATCTTGAGTCCCGCTGTTCTGACTGACTGACTGGTAGACAAATCCGGACTGCAATGGATCCTTCCACTCCTGTGTACTGAAATCACCAATCACCAGTTACTTCCTGGTAGATGTTCAACATCTCAGCTATAGATGGATCAAATCCAAATCATCAAAAATATTGTTATGGAGTGTTGTTGATATTGGCCATCAAGGTAGAAAAGTATTTTCAATAATCACTCCTTACGCGTTTCACCATCAAGTATGATTTCATCAGAGGCAATGTTTTTTTTTATTGTCACTTGGCAATGGTATTATTAGTCATATTGTAAGTGACACTTATGTGATTTAAAACAAAAAAGTGCCAATTGGAGGTATCAGACCTATTGTTATTACAAAGTTAGAGAATATTAATCCTGATACCTACAGCTCCTCCCCAATAATAGTGGTTTCACAGCTTATTAACAGAATGCTTCTTAGTACATTGAATGACCTTCAGAGATGATCCAGAGTAACTGTAAAAAAAATAGCAAATCTGTTCCTGGACAAACCACATTGTAATGTGAGGGGTACAAATTGATTCAATTATTTTGCTTGCAGGGAAGATACTGGGTTTTTCTTATTGTACTCAAATACTGAACAACTTTTATTTTTGGACTCGAGTTTAGAGTTGAGCTAAAATGTTTATTATGGCTTTTCCTATGTGCAGACTTTCTCCTTTCTTGCTGTTACTCCAAACTTTGGACAGGCCTCTTTGGGCCCTATATAATATGCCACGAAAACTGGAAAAATCTCACGGTGCGCTTTTTCCCGATTTTTCTGCACACCTCTATGGTGTGCACATAAAAATCCACAAAATAAATTTTCAGGATTAGCTTCAAACAGCAAATAACGCGATATTGGATCGGGCCCTTTATGTCAATCTTAATCTTTGAACTACACACACTGGACCATGTCTTAATAAAGACGGGTGACTTATGTACACTAGTGGCCGGATCCAGATCTAAAAGTTAATTCCATGTGTAGCCTTCGCAACGGATGCTAAGGAACGGGATTAGCTATCCAAAATTCTGCATGTAGGATTACAAGACACTGCCCCTGCTCTCCTATGTGCGGATGATGGTTACATCCAAGAACCCTTCCTAAACCCAGCCCTTCACGGTACGATATAAACGGTTTAGCACACCCACCATACATATATCATTTGCGTGGTGGGTGGCCTGGCCCCTCTTGTGGAGGATAAACTCCGCATGGAACACAACCGCACAATGTGGAAGAATTTGCAGAAACAATTCATGGCTGACTTATGCACCTAATGGTTCTCTTACATCTGCATCCACAGCCGCACAATGCTGCGTTACGTGAGGAATTCAGGGCACGCATGGTGGGTGGGCATAGGCTTTTCAATTGTGCAGTAAGGGCCAGACTAAGCCCTATGGACAACCCAGTGTTTTCTCGTAACTGACTTGGGCATGGAGGAGATCGGGGGCGAGGGTTTATATAGTATAGCAAAGTCTGTGTATTCATAGACACAGGGCTTCGGACGTCCGGACTTTGCACTTAGGTCTGTATCCAGATCACTGTTGTGCCAACATCCACACATTGTCTATGTCCTCTGCAACACCTAGTACAAACTTCTACAGTTGCTGCTCTTTGTATATTTAGTCATGTCTGCTGAAATGAAAGCCTAAATGAGTTCCCGACTCTTAAAATAATTTATTTTAATCACCTTTTCAACTAAGTGAATTTTTGAAAATATTCAGGAATTATTGGTTCATGTAAATTAACAAAATGTATATGTTCAATCACTGCAAACTTTAAAATTTTAATACCTCGTTACATATAATCCTAAATGCAGCCTTCATTGTAATCAAGGAGAGTTGAGGGACACTTCTTCACTGATAGCTGTATTAAGGCCTATGCTAAGACATTTCTATTATTCCCCTAAGACAGAGCTTGGCTCCTTAATTGCATGGATCACTCTAACCATGAGCTCATCTCGTTTTGTGGTAGGACAGGTTACCATGCCAATTGTCTTTTTTTTTTTTTTTTATGGCTTGTGTATACTTAATCTTGGTTTCCACGCTGAAATCTGAGACTTTTCTCCTAAGTATAATGGTAAAAGTTACAGAAGAAAAATAAAATTTTGTTGCACTGGCAAGTCGGATGTATTTTTGTAATAATTTGTGTTTGCTGCTGTAAGGGTGGATCTAAGCATTACAGCTTTCTAAAATCCCTATTATTTGATATTTGGCTTTAATGTTTTTGAATACACCAACTCATACTGTGTTTATGTATTATGTATTGTATGTATTAACAACCAATAATAAACCTTCTATTTCAAGCACTGTGTTTAATGTACATCTAATGTATGGTGCATTAGTTAATAAAGAGATTGCAAAACTCCTTTTCTTGAACCACAACAAAATGCTTGTTTATGTTAGAAAGATACTAAGAATGATTATCAACCTACGAATTTAACTAAATTTGAGAGAGCAGCACTAAATGAACTTAAAAATGATAACATTGGACTGGATCCAGACTCCCAAACGCTTTCTGTACGTGCGGGAGTCTGTCTTTTCAACAGAGAGAAGGCGGAGTGTCACTTCCCCTCTCGTGCAGGCTTTATGGAAGCTTACACTGCCATAAGCCTGCCTTAAGTAAAGTGTGCGGGTCAGCGGTCCGTACGACCACTGATCCACACGAGTGTGGGATACACATCCCACGTGGATTTTTTGGTTTTGTCTTTAGTAGTTTAGGGATTCTTCCATTTGTACTTCAACCTACAAAAAAAGGAAATGGATGTTCCAATTTTGCTACTTTATAAAAGTGCACATCATTATAAATGGAAAAGGAGTATCCCAAAAGGACAATTGATTTGCTTAAAACGAGAGGAGAAGAGGTTATTCAGAACAGATGCTGAAGAGGACAAGAGGTGTGTAAAATAGACAGAGCGGAATTACTGGGGAACAATAAAATTAAAAAAAAGTAATAAACAGGGCAAGGAATGGTGATAAAGATGAGACTTATAGTAACAAGTTTAATGTATCTTTTGTCTCTAGATTTAACAGATGTTCAGGTCAAATTAAAAAAGATTGTTTTGAGTAATTTTCCTATTTTGAAACAAGATAAATTTCTTAGGTCAATTTTACCTGAAAAACAAAAAATAATTTTCAAGAAAAGTCCTACTTTGAAAAATATTTTAGAGCCCAGTGTATTAAGAGAAGAAAAAAACAATATAAATACTACTAAGAAATTTGGGGTCATGGTTAATTAAAATGGCCTTGGATTGACTTCCACCTACTCTTACCTATAGACTTTGGAGATACTGTGTGTGTGGCTAAATATAACCACCATTTCTAATAATGATTCTGTCAAAATTAAATAATTATTGAATTACACAATATTATTTTTGTAAATGTGCTTGAGTT
The DNA here is from genome assembly GCA_011038615.1 of Limnodynastes dumerilii. Taxonomy (NCBI): domain Eukaryota; kingdom Metazoa; phylum Chordata; class Amphibia; order Anura; family Limnodynastidae; genus Limnodynastes; species Limnodynastes dumerilii. The sequence continues at coordinate 47,944 of WWET01004608.1, read as the reverse complement.
GACCTGAATTGTCATAAATTTTCCAGCTGTTCTTAGAGGCCTCAGGGTGGCAGTGGTTTTTAGCAAATGTGAACAATCTTTAGGACTGCCCTCCAGAAAACCTACGTACACCAATGTGTGTAATGACTAAACAGTAGCAACTAAACTGGTTATACACAATCTAGACATAGAACACCTTATGTTCAGAGGATGAACAGGGGTGTGCAGATGTTGGGTTAATGTGTGTAAAAGTGGGTGTATGGACTTGCACTTTGTTGTGCCCTTACAGTCCGTGCAAATTGCACACAACAAGGGGCAGATTGGCCATAGGATTTACAGGGGGTTTTCCTGGTAAGCCCGTGGCTTCTTAAAGCCATTCAGATGCCCCCCTTTTGTTTTTTCTAAGAGAACTAGGATGCTGTCTGTATTGGGTGATGGTAACTAGGATGCTGTCTCTATTGGGTGATGGTAACTAGGATGCTGTCTGTATTGGGTGATGGTAACTAAGATGCTCTTGCTATTGGGTGGCATCACCTGCACTGTATAGAGGTCTTTATAAATTCCTTATTGTATTGTGAAATACTAGTCAGTAGATGTTATATTTGATTGCAACTCTTTCACGTAACACATTTTCTTGTACTTTTTTAGCTCTACGTAACCCTGCCCCCAATATTATATATTTACACTGTTTTTATTAAAGTTTGTTATTCTATGCTGGTCAGGTTTAGATATTTCTTGGCCCAGTCTATAGTTGATCCCACCTGCACGTGGCCTCTTACAATTTTTTTTCTGGGGCCACTTCAAGTATCCAATCACAACTCATGAATGTTTGATTTCTGCATAGACACTTAACCCTTAAAGAAACAAGTATCAGTGACTTCTGGTGCCGCCTTCAAATCAAAATGTGGTCAGCACAGCTTTTCTATACAGAATATAGATTGCTGTTCATTTTTTGTTGTATTTCTTTTGTATGAAATAAAGAAAAATTATGCATTTTAAGTCTTGCATTGATCTGTACTTTTTATGTCTAACCTAATTATTGTCATTCCTATAAGAACTTTAAACAAGGGGCATATCACTCATCTTCCTTTAATTTCAGCAATGTTGTGCCCCCTGACTTACTCTTCTTTTTCACTCTTTTCTGAAGATTAGCTCTTTTGTCAGGCTCATATTACCAATTGTCCCCTTGATCTTCTAGAATCATCTTCACCATATACAAGCTCTCCCCTGTATTCCATCAATCATTATCTGATTATGTCAAATTCCTGTATGTCCACTGTTTAACAGTCACATTTTTACATTTTTCTCCTGTATATTTTTTTGTTTATGTATTTCTAGTTAGCAATCCACATGTAGTGTTGAGAGAATAGGTAACTATGTGAGCAGGACCTGGGTTTTCCCTGCTATCACATGCTTAGACGCAATAACTAGTAGGACTCAGTCAACAGGTGGAGTGATTGAAATGAGCGTGCTTCTAACATCAAGGGGGTGAGCTTTCCAATCCCTTTGAACTACTTACTGTGATTAATATGCTCATTCTTTGAAATGGAGAACTGTTGGTTTTTATCCTGTATTATTACCATGAAGTCTTTTTTTTTTTTTATCAGGAACGCACCTGACATTATTAAAATAAAGCCGCATAAAAGCCTTTTTTCCCTTTTAATCCTATGTAGTCCACTTCTGTTTTGCTCTTGAAATGTACAATATCATTTATTAATTGTAGTATGTTGAGCACAGAAGAAGGCGCTGTCCGTTTGCTTCTCCTCGAAGGTGTTTTTTTTTTTTTTTTTAACTATACAAATAGTTAATTTAAAACACTGATCACTGCACATGAAAATAGCAATAAAAGCAATAAAACAGTTGTGCACCAAGATATTTATGAACAAGCTACTAAATTGCACCATTCAAATAAGCTTGGATAAAACCTGAGATGTAAAGAGAGAGAGTCAATTTAGAGAACTCAAGAGATAAACGGGAGCCGTTGCCCAGTCACAGGAAAGATTAAATAAGCTTCTCAGTATATGCAGGTTTTTGAGTGGAGTATTCCCAATTGTCCTTGGATACCTGGTGGCCAGCCTGATACCATGTATACGCTCTCAATCAGTCCCGATTCCAAGTCTAGTGCAGTAAAATAGAAACGGGCAAATTAGGATTCCTCCTAACGATAAAAAAAATTCACAATACACAATGCTTGCTCAGAATAATGGCAGCAACGCGTTTCGTCTTGAGCTTTGACTTTCTCAAGCTGAAATGCAGCTGTATCTCCTACATCCTATTTAAGCAGCTTTGGTCATTCATTAATCAGTCATGTGTAGTCTCCACAGATTTAAAGGTACACTTCACAATATGGATGGTAGTTAAATAAAACAAGCATCAAAGGAGAGATACACACACAAATCAAGACAACAAATTAATTCAAAATAAGACCAGTGTTATCCAAATTAACAAAAATCATAATTTAGAATACATTTTTAACCATAAATCCTACTATAAATACACAAATTAATTATAAATATACAATTACTTCTAAAAAATATATAGATAAAAATTATACAGACTGATATATCTGTTGAGAAAAAAGGAATAACAAGATTGAACCCCAATGATTGAAACTATTGGGAATTCAGACTCATCCTAACACAAAAATACTAGTTCTAAAAGCCTAAAGTATTAAACTCTAATGACTTGTTTAAGCCATCCGGGGACAATGTTTGCAACTGTAAGATCCAACACATCTCAATTTGACATAATATTTTAAATCTATTACCTCCCATGGTCATTGGTTTAACAGTATTTATTGACATAACCAACAGACCTTCGGGGTTCCCCCTCTGACATACAGCAAAGTGTCTAGCTACACTGTGATTCTGGAACTTATTTATAATATTCCTCATATGCGTTGCGAGTCCCAGCAACAATATTTCACATTGCGAAATAGGGACAGCCGAAAATCCCTGAGTTGGCACAATTGGCCTTTAGAGATATGATTTACCCATGGCCAGTATTGTCCACTTACAAAATGGAGGCAATTTGTTAACATCTACAGGCTTCATAACTGTTCTGCTCTTAATAATAGCCTTTTCTACAAATATTGTCAGATCTAGGAAATTGATGGAGGAGTCACTCTGAAAAAAAACAACAAAATCAACTACAGAAAAATGTGTATTATCCCAAATAATAAAAAAGTCATCAATGTACCTCCCACAGAGCACCAGACTTCACTCCTCCTCAAATCTCCCCATGTACAGATTGGCAAAGCTCAGAGCGAATATTGTGCCCATTGCCGTGCCGATTTTGAAATTCTATAGTGACTCCTCCATCAGCCTCCAGGAAGCCCCTTGTTGCTTCTATCCCATCAGTATGAGGCATATGAGTATAGAGAGTATATAGAGCTCTGACATCTAAACTAAGAAAAAGGTCATTGGGTTGCCATTTAAATCCCTTCACTTTATTCAACAGATGTAGTGTCCCTCCAATAGGATTGGAGGGACACTACGTAATTGGGAGTCAATAAAAGCCAACAGTCACTAGTGAGGGATCACTACTGGTATCGTTCATGCTTATGGATGCACGATACCAGTATTAACGATACCAGTATTTACTATGGACTGGATTCAGAATTTGAGAATAAGAACAAATCAGGTGGAAGTTTACACCTGAGCAGAAACATGATGAATTGCAGGGCAGGTAAATTTTATCTGTTGACAGTATTAGGCTTGAGAGGTGATGCAACTCTAAAGCTGGTCAGTATCTGTGTGCAATAAACAATACAAAACTAATTTGAACATTGTTTTCCCAGGTGTAAATGTCACCTGTTTTTGTGCTTTACATCTTGGTAATGCTACCAATAGGTTCTGTATGTATTTGATATGTTGTTCCATGTTGGAACAGGGTTTCACAAGGTGCTCCTCTTTCGTCCCACCCTCCTAAGACATACTGGTAGGTTAATTGCTTTAATGTGCTTCCATCCATCCTAGAGAATATAGATGTTTACTGTATAAGTGCTATATTGATATCTATTATATATTATGATTTGCACATCTGGCAGGTTAATTAAATTCCACTTGAAATGTTGAGTGGTTTACATGAAAAAATGCAGTTCCTCTCAATAACTCCATCACTTTTATTTTAGAAAAAGACTCAGGTAACATATTAAGCATCGGCAAAGCATGCTGAGATCACTTTATAAAACTTTCCAAGCATTGCTGTCCGTCCTTGTGAATGAGAAGTAAATGGATAATGATTGTGAACTGGAGACAGTCCAGATCAAACACTCTTTGAACAAAACCTTCAAAGTGTGTCACAAGAATTAGGTGCTGAAATCTGAAGGATTTAGTGGCCTTGGAACTTCCCACAGAAAACTATTTGATAAAGAATAGTGATCATTGTACACAGATGTTTTTATGTCCTCTGTCTACCCCACAGCTGGGCACAGTGGCCTTCAAACTTTAATTGTAAAATGATTACACATCATCACAAAGCAAACAATATCTTCTTTGAGTTTATATATTATATAAAGAAACACCAAGGACTGATGCATGTGCCCTAAGTGTCATCAAGATAATGGGAGAATGTTCAGATGAAGGCTAAGGCCAGGATGGGAAACCTGTTGCAGTACTTTCAGGTGTTACATTGTTCATATGTGTCTATATAAATTTATGGCCAATGCATTTTAAGGAGTATGTTAAGAAACTACTCAAAGGGCCTGATCCAGACCTACGCAAATACTACATCCTTGAGTGTGGCGTATTTATGCCAGCGTACCTGCGAAGCACTCCCCTAGGCACACTCCTCGGTCGTCCGTATTTATGTCGTCTTACGCCGACCAACCCCTACCCTAACTTTTCTGCGCAGAACCGTGGGCGTCCGTAGCATCCATGCGTATTTACGATGCTTAGCACTCCCATACTGTACGATTTAAATACCTCTCCCCGCCCATGAAGCGTAATTACGGGTTTCGTATGGCTGGCGCGCCCCTTCTTGCATTGCAAGGCCCATGCGCTCAGCGTTTCTTTGCGTAACATCTGCCGTCCGCATGCGTAGTAAGTACAAATAGGCGCTTTTATGCTTACAAATAAAGCGTAAAAACGCGGGCGAGCGTAGGTCTGGATCAGGCCCAAAGTGTCTAAAACTGGCCACAAATCTGAGATTGTCACCAGCAATAGAGAATGTAAAATTCAACATGTTACATATTTTGGTGTATGGCTACATAAAGTATTGTTAACATTGTTGCAAACATAAGTTCTGTGACCATATGAAAGTACAAGAAAGAAGAGCCCAATCAGAGCTCTCTATTATTCTGTTCTAAAGCCCTGGCCAACCTGTGGATCTCCCAGGTTTGTCTCAGCAGCGCTGTGTTGGAACCAGAAACTAATATTTATTCTTGTTTCTACCATTTCATGTCACAAAAGTCAGATTATTCAATACAGTTGGTTATAATGCAAGACATTTGTTTACTGTTGGTAATGGCAAAGGCCACTATTATTTACTGCTTAAGCTGGGCACACACCTAAGCAATCATACATAAGATGTGATGGCTGAAAGGGGAAGTGCTTATGGAAGAGGGTGTGGTTTGAACAAACAAAGGTCAGTTTGGCTAGAACGAGGGTGGAGCTTATTCTGATTGATAGATTTGGAAGAAAACTTTACAGAGTGGTAACATTGGATCCCATAAGACATACTAGGGGGTTAAGGTCCCAGTTTGACCTCCCATTGGAGTACGCTGGGTAGAATATAAACTCAGGAAGCCTGTTCTGGGCCTTCCACTAGATGAATTTGGATGATACATAAAAACTTAGGAGGACTATCCCAAGTTACGGGCCCCAAAGCAGTTAGTGCTAATGGAAAAGAAAGAATGGTTTGAACAAAAAAAAGGCAATTGTTGGCTAGAAAGTGGACGGACCTTATTTTCAATTACATTAAAATACATTAACAAAAAAAATATACAAATCAAATTTTTTTTCTCTTTGTCATATATTAAAAGAGGTATGTACCTAATCTATGTATGTATATATGTGTAGCTCTATCTATCTATAATTTATATATTACATACATACACACACATGCAGCCGCATTTGTTGTTATTGTTGTTTATATTGACAAACAAGCTAATGCATGCATTAGTGATGCCGGAACAGATGGCAATTAAACATGGCTGATTTTGGAAATGCACTTCCAGCTATGTTTCTACCTTCTACCTTTTTTTTTTTAACTGTCTATTTCCCATCTAATTTATTTATTTATTTTACAATTGTAGCCGAGACATGATATGAATTTTTATTTTGTGCCCAAAGCTTTTGTGAACTTTTCATTTAGTATTCCGTATGAAGATTCAGTCTAAGAGCTGGACCTTGTTTTGGTTTTTTTTTCTGTGTTTTTTTTTTGGTAGAGAAGCTCTGACAGCTGTCCACTCACCATGTGGTGTCCTCTATTACACTGTTGTACAGATTAATTCTTTGCCCAATGTTTCGGTAATATTGGACGCACATGTTTCCAAGTGACAAAGCAGTATGCATATGCATTATTTTTGAATTACAGCTTCAATTGACTTCATCTTCGAACTGTCCTTCTAAGGCCACCCTAGTGATAGTCAGATCACAGAAGGCTCTGTTTTATCTTAAAGTGCTGGAGAGGAAGGACATGTGCGCTAATTCTTTCTGGGGTTTTTTTTGTTGGACTTAGTGTTCACATAAGGCATGTTCATATGTTTAGTAACCTTATTTAGGTGAGAATTCCTGTGTCAACTGGTTTCAAACAATCTTACTTAATTGTAGCATAGTGTATTGATAATAGAAGTAAAAGACAAATGTTTAAATGTTCTTATTTTATCAACAGATATATTTCTACATTCTAGTATGTTCTTTATACAATATAAAATGTTAAAAATATTGTTCAGTTATATTCATGGCTATTAGTTTTTTTTATTGCTATTGTATCGGTTGGTGTACAAGTATTTCAATTTATATGAGCAATATAATATTTATGTACATTTTCTGTGTTCCATTATCTTATCCTGTTTTATTACTTCCAAATTTTAACTCATTTATAGAGTTAATTTTACATAAACCCATACTAGGTAATTGTGAATAATTATGTGTTTGTTTTAAATTGACATTTTTCAGTTTGTTTTGTCGGGAGAAAAACGACATTGTGTTTACCTTGTTTTCATTATTTAGTATCAGAATAATTCAGCAATTAAGTTAATAATGAATGTTTCTCTGCAGAATTATGTACAGCAAAGAATCTTTAGAAATTGCCATATCTAATTTAGATACTGCACAATAAATTATACACATTGCAATCATTTCATGAGATGAGTCTAAACTTTGTCATTATACAATTCTAACTTATCACAAGCTTTATACTTGTATACTTGTTACATTTTACATAATTCTTCCTAATGTTTTTAATTCATCTTTGGATTTAAAACAAATCTTATTGCATTTTTATTGGTTAATATCTTGTTTATAGTGAACATTTACTCCAGAGACATTTTTTGTTTCCAAATCAAAGAGTTGGATCTTTTTTTTTTTTTTTTTTTTAACTTAGTTTTGATGCTTTTTTTTGTTTGTTTTATACTAATCACTGTACTTTTGTTATGATAACTACCAAAATTACATTTCTATCTAGTTGTGAAATATATTTATATTCGCATTATGGATTTAATGCAGTTATTTTTATTTTTTTAACAGTCAATCTAAACGGGTCATGTTGTTATATTTAGGTGCATGCATAAATTTGCATGCTTATAATGTGAGCAGGCCAACAGCCGTGAATATATTTAAGGTTTTTCAAAATTAAATGAACAAAGGATCACGTGAACACAAAACAGAATGATTGATACAATCCTGCCTGCTATTGGCCATTATTTACTGACTCTTAAGTGGCAGGTTGTATTTATGCTAATTTATCTGCTTCAGGGAACATTGCTGATAGCAGAACAAAGTGAATAAAAGTAGTTTGCTTTGCAAATGAATGCAAATGGTACAGCCTTTCGGGAAGCCCTTTAACAGGGGCAGTGCTCTTTGATTATGAGTGAAGCTGCCATTTGGATATGGTGAAAAGAGCACGCTTGAACCATTGATTAGGGGAGACAGTGAAAGAAGTCAGAAAGGGCCCAGTTAAGCTAGCAGTGCGGCAGGCGGATGTCAGTGTAGTTAGAGCACAGTGGGAGAATGACAGGGAGGATTAGTGTCAGGGAGAAGCTTTGCTGTAGCTTTGGAGATAGTCCCTGGGGTCACTCACCTCTGACTGTTGTGCTGTGCTGATGGCTTGGTAATGAAAGTGCTTGATGCATGCCTGTTCATTATCGGAAAAGGTGATTAGATGAGGTATTTATCTGTAAAGGTTATGCTTCTTAACGTTTTTGTGTGGGTTTGGTTTTGTCTCCAACATTATCTGGATCATTAATGTTGAGAAGCACAATAAAGTCAAAAATGGTCAATTATGACAAAAGGCAGAAATATCTAACTATACATATAAATAAGTATGAACACTACATGACTTATTATAAACTGTGTTCTTTCCTGTTTTTAGTTTTTCTGTACATTTTTGTGTTTTGGGTTTTTTTTATGCTATATTAATCCTCAGATCATGTTCTATTTCTCTTATTATTTTTGTGTAACAGATATTTTTCTACAATAGAAATGATGTCCTTGGAAAGTATCAGAAGTGGTAAACTCTCATTTGTTTGTCACTCAGGCACCTGAATGGACGGAGGAGGACTTCAGCCAGCTGACGAGAAGTATGGTTAAGTTCCCAGGGGGCACGCCTGGTCGATGGGAGAGGATTGCAAACGAATTGGGTCGATCAGTGGCAGATGTGAGTTCACTGAGATTTGCATTGTACAACAAGCAACACGACAGGCAGTGTAAAAGACAGGCTTAGAATAGAGGCTGACATTGTCTTTTCAAAGAGACCACAATCCTTTTAGTTTCTGTAAGTGAACCATTAACTAAGTAAGCAAGAAGCAGATGTGTGCAAGTCCCTGCTCTGCAATTAACAGCTGTAACTGATCAGCTGTACAGGGGATTTGGGTGCTTAGAGATTTGGGCTACTGTAACCTGATCACAGAAAAACAATGGCACTTACATTTGCTGTAATTGTTTTCAGACAGTGGTGTGTAATCGGCAGAAAAACTCTCCCATTTTTAAAAGTAAGGTTTTTGCAAACACTATTGGAATTAAATATTTGTATTTTTTTTCTGGTTTTGTGGGCTTTTTCCATTTAGATAATCTTTGCTAAATGACATTACTTAGTTTACTTTCGCAATTGCTTTTGACAACATTTCTTATGGGTAGAATTTATTTTTTATTTATCAGTTTGTGATTTTATTTGTCTAGTACATGTTAATAGAAATTTCGGTTGCTGTTGCACTTTCCTTTTTAAATTTCTTAACTTTAAAGCAGTTATTCATTACACTTTTAAATCAAGATCAGTTACCAGATGTGGTTGTATAATATCATGGATATAATTTTTTTTGTCATTGTTTTTTTACTGTGTGTGTATATATAATTTTTTTTGCTAGAACTTTATTATAACTTAGTTTGTATCTCTCATTCTGGTCAGATAGTGGATCTTAACTGGTCATTTTGATTTATATGTATGGCATTACTGTATATTATGACAGTATTAATGTTTATTTGTATTATGAGTTTTTTGTGGTTTCATATTTTTATTTTGAGGGGGGATTCTCTTATTTGTGCTAAAATATTTTAAACATTTGTTTCAGAATGATATAATCAGACTGTCACTTATAATCATTGTGCATCACTTGAGAGTCTAATGAATGCTGTTGGCTGGCTTGCAAGTAAAAGGTTAATTAGGTTTGTTTCCTTAGTTTTGAAGGGAAAGACGATTGCATTTGCTGTAATCATAGTTCCTGCTTGGTGACCTGGTTACCTGTAGCCCAGTCTTCCCCATCAGCCTCCCCACATCTGTTCCCTGACCCATTTTCTGCATAGCCTCAGGCTTAGAATTCATTCAACAATCCACCCAGATTTCCCCCTCTTGTGACGCCTGTTTACATACACAGCTGAAAGCTGAGCGACTTCAACACTTTGCCACATGAGCAATTGTTATGGGTATTAAAAACATTTTAGTCTGATATTTATTTCAAGCTTTTCTTTCATTGTATGCAGACTTATTTTGTTTTCTGGGAGAAAAGACCGCTGGGTAAATAAATCTTAGGTCTTCACATGTGTATTTTTTTTTCAAAATGCCTTCTTAATGTGAGAAATGCTCCATTTACTTTGGTCCTGGTAACAAAATGGCTGCCCCCACCATGTAGGCAACACGGAAGCTCTAATCCTGGGAAAATAACTATGTTGCCTGTTACAGTTATTGTAATTGCACAAATGCTATGGTCATGCTGTTATTACAGTGACATTGATGGAAGGAACAATATGTGTATCATTACTTGATCTTCCAGTGGCCACACACACTCTTAGCACGGTTAAAATGTTTACAATGTTAATTTATAGCTTTCACCAGATGATTTTGGTAACCACAAAGGCCACTTAAATTGTAAAAATAACAGGAAACACAAACTGTCTGGCATGCAAAACAGGCCATAATGTGATTATTAGCTGCAGGTTTTTTAAATTAAAGGCCACAAATTCTCGGATTTCATACTTGTGAAGTAGTGCGCCTTTCCAGCCTGAGAGAATGTAAACCGATTCTACGTCCCTCTCGGTGGTTGCTAATCTCCTGCATTCGGGTTGCGATAGCAGACTGATAGGGGATTTGCCTGCTGCCTGGAAAAAGGCTCAGGTAGGCAGGAAAACAACAGACAGGTGGATAGATTTAAGGCGACTTTCTTAATTACTGGGCTACCTTCCCATGTGAGCAGAAGTGCTCAGCTAGATAAAACGTCCCTTCTGTCTCCAAAGGGAAATAGTAGAAGTTAATTTAAGGAAAACTAAAACCTGTAGCGTCTGAACCATTCTAATCTGAGAAATGTGACATTTGCCTCGTGTTCCTCTGAGTAGATCTTTTCTACAGTACTTGTAAAGTTGTTGGGTTTATTTCTTTTACATTACAGCCGTTTTAAACAATAGCTTTGTATTGTGTTACAGTAATGTGTTTCATATTGTGTTACGTTAATGTGTTAGAGGCTTTTATAGTGTGTAAGTGGGCTTAATGTTTGTTTCACGCTTCTCTCTCACTTGACCATGAACAAGTCTTTGTTGGTAGTTCAATGTCCAGTGTAGCCTCTTGGATGAGCATTGCTTCATCGTGAATGAATAGTTTTTATAGCTATTGGACGTATTCTTACACGTTTTTCAAACAGACTCCATGTTTTTCAAATACAATTGAAATCTAACCCATAGCAGCCCAACAGAAGCCCATAGCATTGAGATCTAACCCATAGCAGCCCAACAGATGCTAATAGAACTGAAAAGTTAAAAACGGATTGGTTGGAATGGCCTCCATCTCTTTACTACGAAATAATGTGTCTTCATTGAAGTATTTTAACATAGGCTACATATATATATCCTTTACAATCATATGCAAAAAGCAAACAACTCGCCTCTACCAGACATCTCTCAGTGAAAAGGTGTTCTGTTGTCTGCAGTATTACTACATTTGGTTCCAGAATTTTTATTTTATTATACTTTCAATGTAGATATTTTAGCATAAAAACAAGAAAAAGGAAATGAAGTAACATGGATCTAAATTCACTGTTCCAAATATTAAGTTTGCACATTTTATCCACAAGGGCTGGGATGAGTTATCTTATGGCAACTGACAGTTGTGAGGTAAAAGGGCAAAGCTAAGAGGAGGGTTGCCCACTTTGGACTGAGGGTAAACCAGAGGGAGTAGGATGAACTCTAATAAAGAGGTGAAGTTTATGAGTACTTTTAAGGATTTAAAGGCTACGGTCATGTCTGAACAAGCATGAAAGGGAATTCCATAAGAAAGTAACAGGAGTTATGAGAGGTGATAAATAGATGAGAGGCAGATGTATGGTGACTGAGATATATAAAGGGGTGAAGGTATTTGAATGTCTTCATTTGGGGACAAGATATTTAAATTGGTGTATACGTTATGTAGTGATGAGAGAGAATCCTCTTGTAACAGTGTTAATGATTGATTAATTGAAACAGAGACATATATGGGAGGGTAGATGTCGGGAATATAATGTAGAAGCTGGAAATGAGGGGAAAACAGCAGTGACCGCTCTGAGACGAGTGCATGTGAGAGCAGAGCATGAGAATGATTTACAATACACTGTAAATATAATTATATAAAATGAAATAAATCATTCATGCAAGTGAAGTTTTGAATTCTGATTTGAGTCATGACACAGGAAAATGTGTGTGTGTATTTTTATCACATATGTATGTTTATTTATGTTTTTTTAGGTAACAGCTAAAGCAAAACAGGCAAAGGACTTTTCTCATACACCAGGTAAGACTTTTTAGTTTTTACATTGTCAGAATCAGTGGTAGATGTGGGCCAGTAAATGTTACATTTCCGCTATGGCCACTGGACACAAGAACCATCTGTTGGGGGATCTATATGCCACTGATACAACTGAAATCTTAATCACAGCTGTATCAATGCCGACATTTTTGGAAAAGAACATTCTTATTAGGAACGGGTATTATGGCAAATGGCCCCTGTTTCGACAGGTACCTGTTCCCCAATAGCGGCTAAGTTAGGGTTAGACTGCTGCTGATAGAGGGTTAAGGTTAAGCTACTAGAAGGGGAAGGTTAGGGTTAGGCTGCGGGGAATCATCAAGCATCTTCCTTGCACTTTAACAACGCTGTCTCGCCGGAAACTGCAGAGGAATTGCCACAGTCACTGGTTCACTGCCATGGTGTGATCCATCGCAAGTCAGGTAATCGAAGCATCGAACCCCGGCCATTTCTTACACCACTGAACACACAAGCATTTGTTGGGAAAAGGACTGGGAGGAGAGTAGTATACATTGTTGACGTCAAAGTGTAAGCACATATCCGCTGTGTGTTCTGTATTTAATTTATTTACACTTTTTGTAGTTTTCTGGTATTGTTAATGCGGGGGTTCATTTCTGCACTTCTCACTGACCTTTCCAGATGGATGACTGGGGTATTGTGCTAGTTACTGAAGTTCCCATCACACTTCACCAGTAATTTACAGACTTTATTTGGACACCTCAAAGGCAATTTCATTTTGTTGTAGTTTATTACAAGAGACACTTCCAGGTCCTTGTTACAACATGCCGCTTACAGTAGAGATATCAAGTGAATTGACTCAGACAAATCAAAACTAGATCATTCTCTATCAAGTCTGAGAGCCGTCTCCTCCTGTAGGACACAATTACAGTTGACCATCGTCTCACATAAGGTCAAATGGTAGCTGTGGCGATGCTGTCTTCTAGCCTTGAAAATTCTTTAGGGGTAGGCACCACTGGAGTTGAGAAGAAATAGTAGGAACTACCACAATGTCTCAAGTCCCACCCAAGATCGCTCTTTTATGTCATTATGGGAAGTTTATTGAAACCACAGCTTATATAGAATCCATAGTATTATGAAGCCTTGATGTCCATAATTCAAGTGGGCGTGGTAGTTAAGCTCTTGCTTGCTTTCTGTTTGAGGCCTCATTAAGTAAGTGCACCGCAATTATACCAGTGAAGGGTATAAAATGAGGACCTTGACGTCAAGATCAGGTGTTTGCATTTTGGGTTTTCTGGACCTGATTTGTATATGCATCGAAGTGGCCTAATCAGAGCACAATCCACGCAATGCATATGAACAACAAATCGCACTTGTGACGTAGGAGCCCCGGGGTTGTGCTTGAAGTGTGAGGGTCTTCATTCAACAATTTACAGTGTAGGAATGCTAACAGACTGCTGACCGAACCAGACTCAGATTCGCTCCTGGTGCCCAAGGTTAATGCAAATGACGGGAGCTTTTACCTTAAGCGATTGCGTGGATTCATGGTTACAGCGAGAATCTGCTGTTGCTGCATTCAGGCATCTGAACACGGTCGTTTATGGTTTAATTTGTGGTCAATAACAATTATGTGGAGAAAAACTTAATTTAAAAAACGTTTCTTGTTTTTTTGCATTTGTATTTTTTTCCAGATATATCTTACTGTTAAACTTGGCAAAATTCCTTGGTTACATAATAGCATTCAAATAATGGGTCCGTTTGCTTAACTAGAACCCCTATCTGCTGGTTATCTATATTAATGATATTCCTATCCTTACAGGTACCATTAGATTATCTGAGTTAAAGTGTAGTGTGAAGACGAGCGTGACCTTGCCTGACAGCATAATCACCCAGCGGGAGGAGGATGAGCCTGATTATGAGGAACGGGACATCTCTTCTTGTCAAAGTCAGGGCCCCGTGACAGCAACACGAACCCGCAGAAGGAAGACCACAAAAACAATAGACGCGGCCCCGTCAATAAAAGAGGAATCGGAGGAAAAGCTCAGAGGCAGGCGGCAGAGAGACTTTGATAAAGAGCAGGAGGAAATACTGGAGGATAGCGAGGACGACGGCAGGAAGAAAGAGAGCAAACGCGTTTTAGAGGAGCTATGGACTCAGAACCAGCAGAAACTACTAGAACTGGCACTACAGCAGTATCCAAAGGGAACGGCGGAACGCTGGGATAAAATAGCCAAATGTGTGCCGGAGAAATCTAAGGTGAATATGAGCATTATCAAACTCTTCTGTAGTAAAAGTTTCATGTTTAAAAAAAATAATTATTTCAACGTGATCATAAGAATTTTCTATACCCATCACCTCCATAAAGCCATTATTTCCTCCGTGCTCGATGTCCTTGCATTGTCCAGCAAGGTAGTACTGTATCAATGCTTCTAAGGCACCGAGTGCAGAAAGCTGACTTCCAGATCCTTGTTGTGGTTAGGTTTAGGTTCAGGTGGGTGGAAAATTGGTTTCCCATCTATGGACCAGATCGGATATGGATCGAATCCTGGTCATTCACCTTGCACACACCCCTTAACATCCATGAACCTACCTAAAAATTATTTTTAAAGCTATCCTCACTTAAATTGATGATGACTCGGGAAGTCTGGATTGGGCGTAATGAGCTTAAGACACGTATGTGAGCGCTGCCGGATTCATCGCGGAAACACTTTCGGTATGCATTCAGCTCTGTGCTGGAAGTATGCACAAGGGCCCAGATCCTGACCTACGCTTCAATGCGTAGCATATTTACTGTGCACTCCCCTCGGCCATATCTACTTTAGCCATTTTACATTTGCCAAATCCTACGTTAACTTTTGCAAGCGTAAGTACCGACGTACGTAAAGACTTCACGTATGTATATGCCTAAACACACCCATACTGTATGATTTAAATGCCCCCCCATCCCGCCTCCAAAGCCTTTTTCAAAGCATTCCTGGTGCCGTAAGATTGACCCGCCCCTTCGTACGTATTTATGCGGATGGTACCCTGAAGGTTAGTACGGTCAGAGTTATGTGGCGTAACATCTGCCGCGCCCATGCGCAGTACATATAAAATGCCGATTTGACGTCGCCGCCAGCGTAACTAGTCCTGGATCTACCCCAAGGTTTTTTCTGCGCTTGCACCAGCACTAAAACAGCCACTTTCCCATGTAAATATGGTGGAGCGCCCCATTACACTAGCCCAGAGCACACAGAAGCGGATGCATCCGTCTATTTGTGCATGTGCACAGTGCCAATAAAGCTACCCTTACACCAAGCAGTCGCTATAAGCGCAGAATGATGTTTAGAGCTTATTGCAGCCCATAAACGTGCAGGAGAAAATGAGAGACTAACCTAATATACAATAGTGGAGGATGCTGCGCATTACTGCGTACATAATTTTCAGTAACACTCTGTATACGCACTTTACTGGAGAATACGTTTCCCCTCTGTGCAGTGACAGATACGTGTGTGCAGTTTACTTACTATGTAGTAAAGTGACATTCCTTTTACAGGAGAGCTCCCCAGGCCTTTTACTGCTTATAGGGCACATTAAACTTAAAACAAAACCTTTGGTGCCCAACAAGAGGCCGCCATGAAAGGCATTACAGCAAGAAGCCGCCTCTTTTCATCTGCGCTTGTTTGAGCTCTGCATTTTACCTCTACTTTTGATTATGGCTTACACAGAGCACTCCGAGAGAGGACTGTCCCTCTCCCCCAGCGACGGCGGGTTTGCTCTGTGTGTGGAGTTCTGTTAGATTGACATTTCTAACACTGCCCTCTATTTATTTCTGGTGGACTCTTCTGTAATAACTGTGGCCATGGTTACCAGCATGCACATGCTACACTAATGGCAGTCAGATGAGGTGAAAAGCCACAGCATACAAGCCTCAGCATCTGCTGGATCATTAAGGAGCGTGCAACTGTCCAAATTATAGACTACTTTTACCAAGCCTTTGAAAGTCACAGTCGCATCAATTGATAATTAAGGCAGTAGACTTTTATTGAATAAATATCATTTTATAGAAAATAATATAAATATATATATATGTGCCTATTAAAGTTAAATGTGGAAATGTAAGACAGAAGCTGCAGTATTGTGATTATATCATGTCTCCTTTAGCTGCTCAGATGGTCGCCATTATTTAAATTACCAGTAATTCCTCGATCACCTGGGTGTTTAATCATTCAGCTTTCCTCATTGTTTGTTATATGGTTGGAGTATAATAATAAACTGTGCAACTAGTTATCAAACTGTCAGCCCGGTGTAGACCGTCCCATAGGGGCCTTTGTCTGTAGCATGAATTCAGCGGGATCACAGTGATTCACTTGTAAAGCATTTTAGGTTGGTAGCAATGCCTTATATGCTAATACCATTGTAACCACACTGGAGTTGAAGGTGCTAAGTAATGTCTATATCATTGCAAAGGTGTTCTCCTGTTTGTTAATCATTCTATTGACAATCACTTATATATTGATTCCTGTTGTTAACATTCCTTTATCATAATCTTTGTTTAAAACTTTATTCCTGGTCTGTGACCCAGATGTGAGTGTTTCAGCAATATAGCAGATCTGTCTTTGAATATATTCTCTTTGCCACCTCTGCTCTTTGGCTCCCCCCTACCGCCGTGTCTGCTCTTTGGCTCCCCCTACCGCCGTGTCTGCTCTTTGGCTCCCCCTACCGCCGTGTCTGCTCTTTGGCTCCCCCTACCGCCGTGTCTGCTCTTTGGCTCCCCCCTACCGCCGTGTCTGCTCTTTGACTCCCCCACAACCACCATCTTTCCTTTGTTTCCATTCATGTTCACCCATTGGAGTCGGCTTTCTTTTCTGTCCCATCTGATCAAATTGAATGTTGCAGCCACATACAACAATCAGGTTGGTCATGTCGATCTGTATGTGCCAGGCCAGCTGTTATGCAAACAATAATGTTTAGAGTAGTGGTACAATGGCTTGGATTCTGTCCAGGTCCCTCTGCATATTGTCAGCAGACCAGTCGCACAGCAGCAGGATGCTTTGACCTTTTAGTGAACTTTTTAATTATTCCGGCAACGACAACTCTCCGTCAGCACTGCATCATTTTCCTGCGTCCTGTTTTACATTTCTTTGATGCCAACGGACTCCCTGTCTTTGTGAGAACTAAACAGGTGACGGCCCTAGTCACAAGTGCTTATTAACAACCACAGAGTCTGTAGGGTTCGAGAGGATACCCCTCCATTGCAGCAGAATTAATTGTATCCTCAGTACAGTAACGTAGATGCTTCAGATAAAAGAAGAAAATCAGTTGCAGGCAGATGGCAGATAAACACACACTTCCCGGATCGGCCTGACCTCCTATTAACCAATTCACTGCTGCTACAAATGTTTATTACCCATGTATAGCTGAAAGTTCTGCTCGGGATTCAGCAGTTAGTAAAACCACCTTTAGCTGAAACAGTTTGAAGTTCTGGTTGACGGAGTTTATTATTCTGCATACACTCCAACATGACCCATTCCATTAGGTACAAAATACTCTGCTCCTGAGTTTGTAACTGTCAGTTGCTATGGTAACCTCCTTTGTTTAACAGGCAAATAGTTTTTTCAATATCAGTTAATTCATTTAAACCAGTTGAGTGACAGTTGGAAGCTCAGGAGCGGATTAAATTGTACCTAATGGAATGAGTTATGTTGGAGGGTCTGCTTCTGTGCTATGCTTAAGGAAGTTGTTGAGGGATTTCTTTATGATGTATCCATCATAGGCCACCTGTTACACTCTATGCATTTTAAAACTACAACTCCCAGCATGCTCCAACAGCATAAGCATAGCTGATACTTCATGATAGTAGCTTCACAACACCTGTAGTGACACAGACGGCCTATGGCACACTGCACACATGATTGAGCGCATCATGCTCAAAATGGATTCTTTACTGATATTTAAGGGTTAACTAACGTGTTGTATCCTTTCTCTTTCAAATAATAACTTAGCGCCAGCTGTGGAGGGGGCCCCAGTGACAGATCGCTCGGTGTTCCATAGACCACTCCCCTCATACGCACAGCGCATAAAATGTAACTAATCCCTTACTATGCGATTAGCATACCTCCCCCTCCCACCGCCTATACACGCTATACACATGCCGCCGCCTTGTCAGAAAGATTTCCAAGGATCCGGATCCGTGCTAGAAGCCTCGTGTGTACGCATGGGCACAGAGCGCAGAACAAGCTTTAATGACGAGTCTGGATTCTGTCCATAACTTTCTTATGGCTTATTTGTCACAGAAGATTAATATATAAAATACTAGAACTTGATGAGGATTAGATGATGATTGAGGTCCTCAGACAGAAACGTACAATGATATGGATTTAGATGTGTTTGTCTTCTAGCTCAGGCCTCATCATATGTCATGATTCTTATACACTGCAATGATGTCTTTGTGTTTCCCCTGTAGGAAGACTGTATATGTAGATATAAGATGCTTGTGGAACTGGTGCAGAAGAGGAAGCAGGCAAAAAGCTGATGAACATCTCACAGGAAGTGGAAGCGGGAAGCAGTCATATGAACCTCAGTATTCTCTTCAACAGTCATGTGCCTTACGACTAAACTCTAGTATTACAACAAACGTGCCATCTTCATGTGCTTAAGCATTAAAGAGAAATATTTTTATACCATAAATGGGTTTATTTGTCTCATTCTAGCTGACAGCAGATATTACAGGTCATATATATTACCAGGCAGTTTCTTGGCTGTGGTAGCTGTGATGATGACTCTACTAATCTGGCTACACACTATACAATGTTCCCCGTGACCACCATAATGCTCTGAACACTGGGGAAATCGCATAGTAGGTGATCATAGGCAGCAGGACTGTTTGTGCAGCATTAATAAGCCGATATTGACCCATTTATTTGAACATTCCAGCTACAAGAATCAGACTGATCAGCGGATAAGAGTCTGTTCTACACAGATATTATTTAGTGTGTCGTCCGCTTTATGTACGGCGCTGACACAATGGGAAATGTACAAAGACTCCTCTTTGGTGTCATAAACACACATGCAGTTAATTCAAATGCTGGTTTTATTATCCTCAGATCTAACATGTCAAGAACCATATGTCTTATTGCTCAGTAGAATGCGTGTGGAAGGCCATCCAGCAGATTTGCATAAAGTGCCACTGGCTATAGGAAGAATGGAAAGTGAAAAAGAAGAGAACATTGGAGCTAGTATAATAAAGTGCCTGTTATGTATTTCTTGGATAAGTGGATATTCAGAGCATTTATTCCCTCTATGTTCATTACTGGAGATGGGGAGTTTCCTTGTAAGTGAGTTTGTGAGAAAATGATTATTTCTGGTGACATTGGGACAGATCCTAAGCTAAGTACACTAGCCGAGGATGTCATTTCACCTAACTCCTAACGTACGTACCATCAGCGTACCTACGAGCGAAGGGGCGAATACGACACCTGTAATTACACTTTGGAGGCAGAGGGAGGCAGTATGGGCCGGGAGACAGTATGGGCTGGGTTTGGCCGTCACGTACATAAAACCATTACGTCAGTGCTTACGCTAGGAAAAGTTAAGGTAGGGTTTGGGCAGCGACCACGGTACGTACAAGTAAGGGGGGGTGTCTAGGAAAGAGCATGGTAATTACGCTAGTGTAAATACGCTACGTGTTCTAATGTAACTAGCCTGTAGGTCTGGATTTACCTATTGTTTGTACTTGTATAAAAGCGGCAATGTGCTGTTATTACTGGTAAGTCCTTTATTTGCTTGCCTGAGGTCAGCATTGCTCTGTTTCTCAGGTACCCCCTAATAGTGCAGGTTTTCTAGGCTTGTGTAGTTGCTGTGGCTGTATCCATTTTAAATAAGGAATATTTCTAAATTGCAACATGGTCAATGTAGAATATTTTTATTTTGACAGTGGATCTGTTCAGGGTCACTCTGCAGAGAGGAAAGGGTTAAGGTTAGGCTGCGGGGGAGGGGGAGGTTAAGGTTTGGTTGAGGGAAGGGATAGTTAGGATTAGGATGAAGAAAACTTTGCCATTGGACTGTTCATAGAGACAGCAGTCACGGGAACAGCGGCAGTAGTCACTTCATCGATCCAAAATGGTCTGTTGAAACACACATCATTGGAGCTACACTCCTTTTCTTTGTCTGCCCACATAATCGCAAGTGAAATAATTACCACTTTTGGGTCTTTTACCATTTTACCGTGTATCATTGAGTAATATACAGACCTGTGCTCTAACAAGGAGACATGGAAAACAAGAACTGTGGTCAGATTTTGCCTTTTACTGCTCTGGGGATTACATTTAAAGTGTTCATCAGCTTGTTATGGAGAGGCACAGGTTGGCCAGGCCTGCTCAAGACTGACGGTGCATTTTTCAGTTTATGTTCCTACAGCATTCCAGGTTGTGTGCTGAGCTCTTAATTAACTCTCTTCCATGAAAGAGACAGCAGGTATTGTATATACACTAAAATACATTGTTAGGTTGCTGTGCTAGTGTTTCCAAGCTTAAACAAAGCCCATCTTATATTATGATGTATGTAACTTGGAAGTACCTATCCTTTTAAAAAGCTCTTCTGTCCTACTTGAAATTTTGCACTCTCCTCATATTACACCTGTATGCCACATCACTGTCTCCACGTTACATATGATACACTCACAGTCTCACCATACTCCCCATATTACATACTATACCCCCCACAGTCACACCACTCTCCCCATATTACATACTATACCCCCCACAGTCACACCACTCTCCCCATATTACATACTATAACCCCACAATCACACCACTCTCCCCATATTACATACTATACCCCCACAGTCACACCACTCTCCCCATATTACATCTGTATGCCACATCACTGTCTCCACGTTACATATGATACACCCACAGTCTCACCATACTCCCCATATTACATACTATACCCCCACAATCACACCACTCTCCCCATATTACATACTATACCCACAGTACCACCACTGTTCCCTTATTACATACTATACCCCCACAATCACTCCACTCTCCCCATATTACATACTATACCCCCACAGCCACACCACTCTCCCCATATTGCATTAATGCCTGTGTGACATTCACTCAGTGAAACAAGTAAAAATGGGGGTTAAAATACAAAAATAATTGCCCAGCATTAAGCACTAAAGGGAAAATATATCATTATAGGTAATCTGATAATTCTCTGGATGCATAACAATAAAGCTGGGCACACACTAGAGCGATTATCGTCACAGCATGCGATTCTAGATAATTGTTGCAATTTTCCCGCTAGTGAGAGGTAACGATATTATAAAAATAGCATCAGTGCTGCGATAATATCCTCTAATAATAAATGACTATATTTCCCCAATCAGGCAATAAATATGGTGCAGTATATAACCAAACTTCAGGGTCCAGGAACATTAACGAGCGCTACTTTAACCAGTGGTCCATATGCAATCAAATATGCTGTACAGCCAGGACTAAACTAAATAGCTGAGACTGTGAGCCATCCACTAATTCTCTGGACGCATAGTATAGAGTGTATTGTTACATCAGTGGACTGGTATGTTCTGTCTCCTGCTTCTACGGAGCACTATCGCTTGTGGAAATGCATTCCATAGTTCCACAGTAAACAACCATTTACAGCTGCAGGGGGTAACCTCATGCTCTCTGGTTGTCACAGACTTTTCTTTATGGACCAATAAACATAGTTCAAACAGTCTTGCATACCACAGATTCATTTAGATGTTTTATTCCAGGTGCAGAGCATTATATTTTATGTACTGACATAGAAAATGGAGCTGAATATAAGTGACGTTTCCCAATGCTGCTTCCAACTCAAAAATATCATGTGAGGTGTATTATAATGTGCTGCAGCAGGTGTACATAGAGCAGTTGCACTCTGAAAATGTCTAACTTTACATTTATCTTATATTGGCAATCCTATACACAGAGTTTTTTCAGATTGATTTTTTTTTTAACAGATTTAAAAACAAAAAACAAAAAAAAAAAAGATAATGATAACATATTCCAGGATAAACATGACTGATGCTTACTTTTAGGGCACATTGAAGAATCAAGTCTCCTCCCTGTAGGATAGATGCTTTGTTGGATCCTAACGTATGCATGACCTCTTGTTAAAGAGAAGATATCTTGTCTGCACTTTTGTTACACTGCAGAAGGTTAATCAGTTGTGTCTATATAATGTAAACCAATGTGTAGACTCCCCCTTTTTATATATATATATATATATATATATATATATATCCTGCACATTATCTTATATATACAAATTTATGAACTCTGGGAGTTTGTTCTTTGTTAATAGAACATGTAAATTCTATGTGTGGTAATTTGTTATATGGTTAGTGCTGTAGAAATCATTCATCTTAACTTAATTAAGAGCATCCGTCCGAACATATAGACTGGGACACCAGTAAAGCCAAGGTAAGCCAATTAAAGGATCAACAAGGAATGTCAGGGGACTGGCGAGAATAGATTGCTGGAAACATACAAGGGAGAAAGGAAGGGGGTCTGGGTAAAAGGATGGCTGGAGACATACAAGGAGGTGAAAGAATGGCTGGGATATGCAAGTTGGTAACATAAAGGGGTTGAAAGGATGGCTGATTATCAATCCCTTTATTTTTTGGTGATTTGTTTTTTTGTTTTTTTTTTACCTCTTACAGAAAAGCCAATACATTATTTCTATCCATAATTTAGACTCCATCATATAATGCAGTGCTTTACAATTAAAAGAATTTTCTGAAACTATTATTTAAAATATACATTACTTTTGTCCTGAATGCTGAATTCCCGTGCACATCTCTGCAAATGGTGTAGGCAGCAATGCAGGTTTAATTCTGTAAATGTACTAGCGCTTTAAATCTGTATGCCCCCAATGGGTTTGAACACACCCCTAAGTTGCTGTATCGGGGACCTGGAAGCCTCTTGGTGGCCTGAGAGAAGTTACACAAATACTCCACTATCTAACTTATTTGCTCGTTATATAAAGAATACTATATGTATTGTTCTTCCT
>WWET01004607.1:100064-121115 GCA_011038615.1 Limnodynastes dumerilii | reverse complement strand
GGTAGTTTGACGCTTCTTCCATACTTCCCTTCCCTGGGCTCTCTGATCTGTAAACCCCTCCAGGGGAGAAGAAAGGAGTCACCAGAGACTTACATTCATTCTAACATCCCCCTTTCAGGATTTATCCTATAGCGGGCACATCAGTCACAGGACTCACATGTAGACATTACTATGAAGTGACTCACAAACATATCTGCAGTATGATAGGACTAGTGATAAGATTGGTTTCTTACTTGCAGTCGCTGTCCAGGCTCTGACAATATCTCCGTCCTGCTGCTGATTCCTCTCTCACTCTCTCACTTCCCACTTCCTGGTGAGGGGCTGATTCAGAGCTGCTCTTACACAGCAAATCATCAGCAAGAGCAGCCTTCAGCAACACCATGGGCCTGATCCGGACCTACGGCCCCCCAGGGAGTTACGGCCGAAGGTTGTGCGCATGCGGCGTCGTATGGGTAACTATAGCTACAGCTGTTACGAAAAGGAGGCTCCCCCCACTTTACACATGACGTATCTCCGCCATTAAGGCGGAAATAGGCATGCAAATATATGTCTCTGTATGTGCCTCCTGTGTATGCCTCCTGTGTATGCCTCCTGTGTATGCCTCCTGTGTATGCCTCCTGTGTATGGCTGCTGTGTATGCCTCCTGTGTATGTCTCTGTGTATGTCTCTGTACGTGGCACTGTACGTGTCGCTGTATATGCCAATGGGTTTTTCACAGAACAGTGCAGGTAATACAGGGCTCCTCTAGACTAGACAGTGACTACCATTCAAGAAAAGAGCTTTGGTCCTGCAGGGCTCCCGTAGGATTCTATTATTAGTACGCTTTGTCCTGCAAGCATGATCTATAGGCTCTGTTTTACTTTTAGCTGCATTCTATTTTTCATTATAAGCTATAACTGCTGTGTGCCCCTTTAAGGTGCTTCTCTGTATGCAGTAAAGCTTGTCAGTGCTCTGGTTATCTTTTATGCACCACTCTGTGCTGTCCACGTGGGTATTGTTTGTCACTTATGTGTACAGGGCTTGCCTGGGTTACATATATATATATCATATCTCCGTGCTGACTCATGTCATCCACCATCCCTCATATACGCTTTACCCTTCTCTCAAATGCTTAGGACCAACAGAATATCCAGTACCCATTCTCAACGTGATATTGCACTTGGAGCAATGGTGACAAAGTTTGAAGACAGAGGATATGACTTAAGGCAATTGTTAGAAACTTCAGAATTGGTGAAGAATATACCACGGCAAAGCCTTTTGGAAACAGCTGCACGTGAAAAATCACTGGGTCAGAGGATCACACTGGTCAGCACTTTTTCTACTGCTAGCAACAAACAGATTAAGAAGGGTAGAAATTACTGGCCTATCATCACTGCGGACCCGAATTTGACTATGTTGAGAGATACAAATATCCTCCCCAGCTTCAAAAGGGGCCCTAATTTACGTGACATGCTAGTCAAGACGGATATCACACAATATCCGCCTACTACTATGAAAAAAGGATGTTTTAAATGTCCAAACTGCACAACGTGCAGATATTTGGAGACCGGAGAAGACTTCAAACACCCCCATACAGGTCGGCGTTACAAGATACAGCACCATATATCACATGTACCTCCCGTTTTGTCATATACATTATTACCTTCATATGTGGACTATGCTATGTAGGCAAAACCTCACGCCAATTTAAAGAGAGAATGGCGCTTCACCGGTCAGCCATCAGACTGGTACTTGATTGAAAGAATTGTGAACAACCAGTAGCTCACCACTTTGTGCTAAACATAATCTGTCTACTTTGAAGTACAAAATGATTGACCATGTGCCGCCTCTGCGGAGAGGCGGGAACAGGGAACTACTACTACTACAAAAGGAGACTATGTGGATCCACAAATTGAACACTCTTGCCCCCAAGGGCCTTAATGAACTTAATAACTTCTCATGCTTCTTGTGACTTAATCCTTCCATGACCTGGGTGGATTTATTTCAGACTTCTGTTTAGTTATTTATGTATATTTTTTGTTTATTTTTATTTATATTTATGTTCCTTTACCTTGCTGGATAAATATAGCTTTCTGGTTCCTGATTATTTAGTATGACTTATGTACAATTCTTTTTCTTTCTTTTTTGGACTGCTAATACTGATGGAGGGCCTTATTTATTTGTTTAGTGATCTATTTATACATTATTTACTTATGAACTGATGTCAGTTTGGGATGTTACATATTGAATACTTTCTAAATGCTTTTGCTTGCGTTGTTTTCATATCAGCATATGTGTTACTATGACTCCCACAGTACAAGCTTTTACCGCTTGCGATGCTTACACAGGCTTTCTTCCAAAAATGCGCTTTGATGCCCGTTTTGATTGATTGCATATGCATTTCTCTACAGCATTCCTTCATAGATCTTCGCTTCCCTTAGCCTCTCAGTTGCTGCAGATAGATATGTTCATGATTTACCGCACCTCTATTTCCATGTTTCCCTATCACAAATACTTTCCACCCAGATTGTATGTTTCCCTGACTCCCACAGGACGCAATAGAATGCACTCAGCTGCTCACAGCAGCTTCCATTGTTATGTGCCTGAATGCCCGTTTTACATCTCTGTGTGTTTGATACAATGGGCCTGATCCAGAGCTACGATGTTACAGTGGGTGCTGTAGCGCTCAGCGTAACATCGCTGCTCTGGCCCGACACTCCCCCTTGTAGGAGCGTATTAACTCTCCCTTACGCCGGCTGAAGGCTACCCTAACTTGGGACGGCGGCGTTAGTACTTTACCGCCGCCCTCCCAGCCTCATTACCCTCCCTCCCCCCGCCCCCCTACACTAACTTCAGCGTAGGGACGCTGGGGGACGTCCCCTCCAGCGTCCCTTCGGCGCTAATATGGATCGGGCGGGCGATCGGGCGTTTCCATAGTGACGCCGGGCAACATCTGCCCGGCACATGCGCATTACGCTTACGGCTGCCGTACTAGCGACGACGGCCGTAGCTCTGGATTAGGCCCAATGTGCCGCTTCTAGCCGCTACAGTCATATGCGATCTTCGTTTACTTATCGCTGCATATGGATGTGATGCTTCTGTGGAACGCATCTGTTGTTCTGCCTACTGATCTCACTGGTAGCATATGATCGGATATTTCTCTTTGAATTGTTATGCTGATGATTATTGTTACATGTGTTTCTGTGCTTCTTCAAGCTGCTATCTTGATAGATTGTATCCATTCTCTAGCTAGTTGGAAAGGTTTTGCTGCACTGCTTTTAGACACTTGTTTTTTATCTCTGCACTGTGATTTAGTATGTCTCTCTTTGTTTACTCTCATCACTATGGTAACGGCTAGCCCAGTGGTGCTGAGATAACCATATCCGGCGCACAGCTGGGAGCTGGCTTTGATCTTCACATTGGCGGGCTTTCTTACTAGGGGGTTAGTTTATTTATAGCTGCGCTGTTACACTGCTGTTTGTTACGTCCCTGATGACAGTTTGAAGTGAATAAACTGAAACGTTGGACCAAGATTCAGCCTTGCCTTATTACAAAGACTGTGAGTGCCTTTCATGCTATGCAAATTTATCTATATGGACTTTATACGTCAGAAATGAACATACACACACACACACACACACGACATGGCCTGGCACTCTAGCCATTACTCAGTCTCTAACTATAATCTTCTATCTTTAAAATAAAAGTCAGAGAATTAGTTACAAATATCTGCAGACACGTGATAAGCCGCCAGTCACCTTCAAGGTTTCTCCGCACTCACCTTTACTCCAATTCACCCTATTAGATGCAAGGCAGAGTGCTCTGTTGATTGAGCTGGAAGTGGTAGGGGGCTGGTTAGAAGGAGACTTGAAAGAATCATTAAACATGTTTAGTTTTTGCCCATATAAAGTTTTAGAAAGAATTAGAAAGCCTAATATAAACATGGAGAGAGTTTCATGAGAGTAATATGAGAGAAGACTTCTAGAAAGAGGCAATTAGTTATTTTAAAAGAATGTGCGAAGCTGAAGTGAGTGTTTTACAAAAGAGGGGAGAGAGTTTTAACTTGAACAAGGAAGAAACAACAAGGTGGATTTGACATCAGGGGCTGGAAGAAGTTATAGATGTGAATCATTAATTCCTAGAAATATAACCCACAAGCTGAAAAATGTATAATGTACCGTGGTACTGCAGAAAACAAAGATACAAGCTAAAATGAGGAGATAACATGAAAATTATCTCTAACCTAATGTATCGAACAGGTAGTGCAGTTCCTCCTCATACAATGCTCCAGCTACATTGAAAATATGAATCCACCCATAACGTTTGGTGTGATACAGAATCGCAAAATCACATTTCTCCATTTCATCTTCCCACAAAAACCTGTTCTTGTTGATGATTGGAAGATACTTCACTTCTGAGACACGATCTTCAAATTCCGAGCACAGAAAAGTCAGTATCCACTGAAGGTTTTCTTTGCTGAAGTGACTCCCACCACAACTTTGTTCCTAAAAATAAAAAACAATACACAAATTAGCCAACACTGATATAGATATATAACCATTACAGTTTTACACAACACAAATTTAAATAACAGAAAATTATTGTTGATGCAAATAAAAATTAAACCAAATAAAAGTGAATTTGTATGGAAAGAGACTATTTATCCATTTTTCAGTGCCAGCTTATACAAAGAAAAAAAAAATGTCATGGAACGGATTATAAAAGTTTCAGGGAATATAACAATGTATCACACACTATATATAATAT
Organism: Limnodynastes dumerilii; assembly: GCA_011038615.1. NCBI lineage: Eukaryota > Metazoa > Chordata > Amphibia > Anura > Limnodynastidae > Limnodynastes > Limnodynastes dumerilii. The sequence continues at coordinate 116,369 of WWET01004607.1, read as the reverse complement.
ATACCCGGAGACATGGAAGGGTCAGGACACAGCAGTGAGAGTAGGGAATATAACATTGTATCACACACTATATATAATATATACATGGAGACATGGAAGGGTCAGGACACAGCAGTGAGAGTAGGGAATATAACATTTTATCACACACTATATATAATATATACATGGAGACAAGGAAGAGTCTGTCAATATCAGTCACTCTTTTCTTTAGTTTCTTTTACTTTATCTATAACAGCAAAACCACCAGTTCTTCCTCCCCACCCAAACCACCCACTTCTGAGAAGTGTAATGATTCCATTGCTTACCCTTGAGAGAGTGGACAGTATTTACTAGGCCTAAAGAACCTGTTTGCAGAAACTTAGCAAGGTATAAGTATTGGAATATTGGCAGATGATTGGCTAATATCCAAGGCAATGTTTGTTGAAATGTATGTCTTGCAAATCTGATATTTCTTATGACTTGAGCTTTTGAGGAAGTTACCCTCTTGCCTCTAACCACAGGATATGTTGACACGAGATTTATTAATAACTAAAACACTGAAATCATGGAAATTCACTTTTACTGGTACTAAATAACATATATGATGATTTTGCTTGATTCTGCATTTTCTTTACTCAAACTATGGTATAAAGAACCATTGTCACGGTCTGCAGTGTTAAACACGGCACTTACCCATTCCGGCCGGCCACGTCTCTCTCCCGACGGTCTCGCGGTCCAGGATCACGGAGACTGTCACCAGCTCCTCTCACCGCATCCTCTGCCGGCGTCCCACGTGCATTCTGGCGCCAAGCGCCGCAGGAGCTCTGGCCCGTGGGCGCCGCCATCTTGCCTATACTCACATGACGCTGAAGCACCAATGAGAAGTTTCTGGTTCAGTCCTCCAGCCAATCAGCGCACAGGGCGCGCTATTTAAACGCTGCAGCACTTACAATCATGGCCAGAACAACTTTTTCACCCAAGGTGCCTGGTAGCCTGTGTTCCTGGTTTATTCCTGTGATCCTGGTACTTCCTGATTTAGTCCTGGTGCTTTCCTGATCCTGATTTAGTCCTGGTTCTTTTCTGATCCTGATTTAGTCCTGGTTCTTTTCTGATCCTGATTCAGTCCTGGTGCATTCCTGATCCTGAATCAGTCCTGGTGCATTCCTGGTCCAGTCCTGGTGCATTCCTGATCCTGGTCCGGTCCTGGTGCATTCCTGATCCTGATCCAGTCCTGATGCATTCCTGATCCAGTCCGGCGCAACTCTTCACGCCATTCCGGTGCATTTCTTCACGCCAGAGCGGCGCATTTCTTCAAGCCAGTTCGGTGCAACTCTTCACGCCAGTCCGGCGCAACTCTTCACGCAAGTCTGGCGCAACTCTGCACACCAATCCGGTGCAAGTTATCACGCCAGCCTCACGCAACTCTGCACGCCAGTCCAATGCACCTGTCCTCTAACCAGGCATAGCCGGCCAGTTCTATTGGACTTTTGTGTTGTTCTACTATCCGGCATAGTCGGTCCTGCTTCGCTCCTATTGGACATTCCCTTATCTGGTCTATTTGGCGCTACTCTGCTAATTATTATCTGTTCTGTATCCCATGCAACAACCTTTTATTAAACCTGCTAATTTCCACTTTACTCCGGCTCTTCAACTTACTCCCTTGACTCCCGGAACAGATTCTCAAATCCCCATAGCCGTGACAACCATGTATCCAATAAAAAGCTAGAGAATTGTGAACACCCACCCTGTTGTGTTACTGTGTCTCTCTGGAGCTCCATTAAGATTACGGAACTGCTAATGACTTGACGCTCAGTTTGAAGTCAGAGCTATCAACTTGGAGGTCCCACCGAGATTCTCAGTTCTTCATCTGACAACTGACACCGTACCTGGGGGCTGGACCATGGAAACATAAACACCCGGGTGAGTAGTCCATCATTGCTACTCTGTGTTTCTGTCTTCGGCCACCCTTGTGCAGTCTATTCTTGGTTGAATGACTCGAGAATTTGTTAGCCTCAGTAAGTAGTAAGTGTTGTTATATGATATATATTGTGATACATGTTGCCATTCTTATACACACCAGCCCATTGGCTAAACCAGTATATTTTGTTTGGCACATTTCCTCTGCCCTTCTACTTGAACTGATATTTTGGTTGATGGTAAATGCAATTCTATAATTGTGTGGTTACAGTATTGTGTTCATTGCTGCTGTTTGTTTGTTCTTGGTTTTAGTTCTGCTATTCATAGACAGCAAAACTGTCTTACTTGGTATGTTATTGTCTGTAATTGTGAAAGTGATACGTAAGATAAACTGAATATATATAGTCAAGATTTTTGTTAGCAGTAGCTATTGGATATATAGCTGTATATGCTCTAATTATTGTGCAATAGATTATTGATTATTGACTATGGGAAGCAGTGACAGCCAATCTGTTGGATACACCCCACAGAGTGTCATGGAAATAATGACACTGGTGCATGGCAATGAGGTGATTAAAGTAATGGAAAAGTTGTTTAGGAAAGCAAAGTTGCAGGTTGGTGGAACTTTGGATGCAGTCAAATTTTGGGATATGGAAAAACAATATCACAGTTACATTAAAGAGCAAAAGTTGCAAGTACAAGTAGAGAAATGGATAGAAATGGCGGAGAGCATTCAGGAAGAATTGGAAAGTATTGAATATGATGAGCAAATACTTGAGCTATCTGCTAGTCTAGCCAGAGCAGAGGCACATATTGTAGCAGAGACTCCTATGGTAGTGCAACAGCAGGAAACTGTTGCAGGGGAGAGTAAGCCAAAGCCGAAGTTGTATTATCCAAAGTGGAGATGTTTAAAATGTGGGGGAACTAATGAATCAGAAAGCAATGCATGTCATGTTTGTTCAGAGCCCTGGTCACCCCGATGCCCACTTGTTCTAATAATAAAAAGCTAAATTCAAATCTCCAGCAGTTTTTGGATATATTAAAAGTGACTCCCAGTGCTAGATCATTGAAATATGGGTGCGACAAGACCCAGTTTAAAAACAGAAAGACATGCCCAGATGCTTTGTTTCTTTTGTAGCAAGTGTAATACCCAGAAAATTTGTATCATTATGGGGTAGATGTTTTGTTAAAATGATACGGGAGTGGTTTCCAGGGCAATTGGAGTTTAACATCAGGCAACTGCCCGACAACAAGGACACTTTGTAGCACGTACTGGTTAAAAGGCTTGGGGAAGAGTTGTTTGGGGTGTGCTGTTGGTGTCACAGCACCGCGTTACTTACCATGTCAGGAGGCTTCTGACTCCTGTGTCGCTCCGGTCCCGCTGTCCTTAGTCTGGGATCCATGGGGCTCCTATCAGCAGATCTCCAGCGTCGTCCTTGCGTCTCCTGGGCGCTGCCATCTTGGATTCTTCACGTGACTCCCCTCAGCCAATCCGGAAGCAGGCCAGGGGAGCACGTGACGCGGTGGGCCAATCAGCGGTAACAGCGGGATATTTAAACCCCAGGCACTGATCCTTCAGTGCCAGAACTGCTTAGTCACTACAGGAGCCTGGTTCCTTCCTGTGATCCCACAGTCATCACTGTTCACCGCTGTGCATCTCTACATCTCTACAGTCCTAACTGCTTTAACTCTGATAATTAACCTCAGTCAAGTCAAGTCCACAGTCTGAGTCTGAGTCCCTACTCAAGTCCTCAGTCAAAGTCTGTCCACTGTCTGAATCCTCAGTCTGAGCCTTACGTCTGTCCGGTCCTGTCTGCAACTCCAGTCCGGTCCTGTCTGCAACTCCAGTCCGGTTCTGTCTGCAACTTCAGTCCAGTCCTGTCTGCAACTCCAGTCCGGCCTGAAGCGCCCTACCCCCTGCTCCAGGGGCCACCTATCCTGTACAGGTACAAATACACCATCGCTACTTAAAACCACCCAGTTTTATCTTTGCTACATCCTCTCACCGTCCCGCTCCTAACCTTGATCTGCCCAAGAACGTGATAGTTGGGAGTTAGGGATCATTGAGAGATCGGCTTGAGAGAGAGGATGTGGTTGACGGGAGTGAGAAGCTTTTGTTTATTTGGAGAGGTCAGGCTGAAGCTTTGAGGAATTTGGCTGTAGTGAGAAGAATCAGAGCATCGGCGGTGATGACAGTAGTTCTAGTCTGTGATAGTGTTAGTCCGGTGGCAGTGATTCCAGGTCCAGTCAGTGATGGTGTGTGTCTGGTGGTGACAACAGCAGTGCAAGTCGGTAGCAGTCCAGTCGGTGATAGTGTGTGTCCAGTGATGATGACAGCAGCGCAGATCGGTGGAAGTCCAGTCGGTGATAGTGTGTGTCCGGTGATGACAACAGCAGCTCAAGTCAGTGGCAGTCCAGTCTGTGACAGTTAGTGTCCGGTGGTTACGACAGCAACACAAGTCAGTGGAAGTCCAGTCAGTGACAGTGAGTGTCCGGTGGCGATGACAGCAGCGCAAGTCGGTGGCAGTGTGTATAGCAATTGTGTCAGTCTGGTCAGTGTTTCCAGGTCCAGTCGTGTAACGGCAGGTCAGACCGGAGGTCTTTGTTAACGGGCAGTTCCGGAGTACAGTAAAAGGACAAAGGAAACCCTTTGGAGGACGCAATAGTGTTCTGACATACAAAATTAGGACTATTGCACTTTGAACTGTATATTTAGGGAAGGTCTAAATTGATTAAGAGACTATTTTAAACAATTTCATCATTTGGTATTCTTAGGAACAATTTAATAATATGGGTATATTGTTAAGGGAAGATTTGATAATTTATCAATTTAAATATTAACTATATTGATTATTAAGGTTTAGGAGAGTTAACCAATGGTCTATTGCATTGAACTAAAATTGATACATTGTTTGAAATTGATATTTTGTTACATACTTTTTCTGTTATTGTATTGAAATTGTATTGAAATTATATGGTAATCCAAACTCAGCTATCTTTTTAATACTTGAAGCTAAAACAACTAATAATATCTGAAAGTAAACTCATTTTTCTGTTTTACAAATTGTTGTTTGCCTCTTCTTTTCTCTGAGTCGTCTCCACTGGCTTGAATTTCCACAATCCTCGCTTACCTGTATTGAACCTCATTATTGGGGTGCTATACCATGCCTTGTAGATACAGGGACTGCCAGAACTGTAATTAAGGCAGGACAAATACAAAAAGAACTGATAACAAAAGAAAAGACTAATAGTGTAGGTCTTAATGGATTACCCACACCACTTAAAGAGACAAAAGCTTTGCTTATACGTAGTCCAACAGGCATAGACGGCCCATGGCATAGGCCATATAGGTGGACGCCTATGGCACCGTGGGTCAGGGGTCTCTAGGCAGCTCTGTACTGGCTGTTTTGGCCCAGTGCAGGGCCGGACACCTGTAGTCACATACACAGTGCCCAGACTGCTGCGTCCAGGCAATGTGTATGTGTTACTATGGCAACACAGCGCCGTTTTCAGCGAGGCCTTTGCTTCACACATGCAAGCCTGGCAGCCAGGACAATTAAGTTTTTGCTGGGGAAGGTTTGGGGGGGCGCTTAGGGCCCCGCAAACCCTAGGGCCGCCTCTGCCGACAGGACAATCAATAGTGTCACAAGTATTGATATCTGAAACATGTCCAGTTAACCTGTTAGGTGCCGATTTGTTATCTGCATTAGAGGCATCTATCACATACAGGAAAGGCAAGAATGCTCTATCCACAAAAGCAGGAACACAGCAACAGATAGCCTTTGATACCTACATGTACATGACAAACACATACACTTTTACTAGTGATGGATGACTTATTGGATGGACGTAGGCTTATTAGCCATTAAACCTGTTCAGATTCGGTTGAAACCGAACGTACAACCTGTTTCATTGAAACTATATCCATTGAATGACCAACAGACAATTGCAATAGGGACACATGTCCATGAGTATGAGGCTCCAAAGTACTAAGACTTTGCAGATCCACTCCTTTATTCCCTATCCGCAAGTGGACATTACCTGGACAGCATGATTATTGACAGCCCGATTGTACCCAAACCGCACACACTGCTAAACCACTTACCTACCTCATCAGAGTATTTTACTGTAATTGACCTGGCAAATGCATTCTTTTCTCTACCACTCACAGAGGATAGTCATATGGCGGCAGACAGTACTGGTGAACCCGGCTGCCTCAGGCGGGGTTACCTCGCCCTCAGCCTTTTCTGAATCAATGCCACAGATTGTGAAATGACGGCATCCTTTGCACAAACTCACAGTGCTCATTCAGTATGTAGATAACCTGTTACTGTGTGCAGACACAAGACACCAGTGTGAGGAAAACACAGTCTCACTTTTGATCCTTTTATTTGAAAAGGGAGAAGTTGCAGTTAGTCCAGAAACAAGTACAGTTATTAGGTCACTGTATAATGCCGGGAGCTAAGCACCTTACTGCAGAGCGGAGGGAAGCTATTGCTAAGATCCCTGTCCCCTCCACAAGCAAGAACTTTTTGGGGACTCATTACCTTGTGCAGGGAATGGGTACTGTGTGCCTAAGTTAAGCTATTTCCCCTCTATAAGGCATACAAACAGACCACACCAGAGGAGGTTGACAACTTTACAAAGCTGAAACAAGACCTTTTTTTTTTATTTTTTTTATTGTGTTTCTTTATTGATTTTACAGAGATAACAACAAAACATACATACAATACAAACATCCCTCTAGATCTCTACTAAAGCAGACCCCAAGAGAGTAATACAGGTGTAGATATGAATAACAAGTCACTATACATTAGCCTGAGAGTATATTGTACATAAAAATTACAAAGAATCAGATTATTAAAGTGTATAACAGTTTGATTTCATCAGTGACCAAATAGCTCAGGAGGATTATTATAGTAGTGACTAATGTGCATAACAATGCAGTTTCAATAAGAAAACACGGCAGTATAATTCTACAAATTTAGAAGTAACAATATTGAAAATATTCAATGCTCGCAAAAGAACTTAAGGATCCCAACAAACCCAGAAGGAGAAGGAAATGCAACAAGGATACATGATGTGAGAGAAGTTAATGCAAGCATCTTTAGACTAACAAGATAACATTATGATTAAGTGTCATCTTGTAAAAGTACAAAGGGAGAATCTATCCAGGGGGCCCATATCTTGTAATAACGATCCAGAGATCTGCATCTGGTGTGAACGAACTTCTCATGATTTAAAGTTGCATTAACTAATCCGACCCAGTTTTGAAAGGAGGGGGAATCAGGGGCCATCCACTTTCGGGCCACCAAGGTAAGGGCAAGTGTGCATAACATACTTACATAGTGGTATAAAGCAGAGGAGTGGTCTTCCGCTAAATTAATTCTAAACATAAAGGTTTTAGGGTTCAAAGGGGGCAGTAGTGGAAACGTGGAAGAAACAGCATTCCACACCTCTCCGTAAAATTTTTCATTATTGGTCCAATACCTGTACGCAATCTCCAAATCAACCACCTATTCTTACATATATCGATCAATTAAATATTACATTTGCAAACAGAGTTGGCCATTCCCTTATTAAAATGAATATAGCACTTAATTATAACAGATAACATTAAAACCTTAATTGGGATATACATAATCAATATTTAATGAGACAATAAATGGTAAATAAATCGGTTAAAACATGGATATTCAATAAGACAATAGAAGGTAAATAGATCATATCTAGCATATTATACATAGTTGAAACATAGGTATTTTGCCAAATATAAAATAAATATGGGTATTAAACCCTCTACTCTCTAAAACACCCTCACAGTGTGGGACTATATACTCACTTCTCCAATCCAAATTAATGATCATCCTTCTTACTGGTATCTCCTATTGTTGTATAGATAGCCCAAATAAATACAATACATCTAATAATTATTGACACATAAGAAAAATCAACTCAACTAAAACCAATACCCACCCAATAATGCTAATTTATTATCATCACCCTTGTTTTAAAACCTACATTATTATCAGGATCAAGATCTAAAATATTAAAACCTTCATGGAATACAATAAGTTTTTTTTTTTATTATTGTTAACAAATTGACTACAATTATAGGGACAAGAATAAATAAATCATTTATAACGTAGACCACATCTGGCATAGAAGTGCAAATTATTATTCCAACCATAAATATTGATAATTCACAAGGTGGATATAGGTACTTAACCCTTTTATTCACAGCAATCCCTCCCAGGGTGGATCTTCACCCAAAAGGATGGCTAACAACATATGTCAGTTCTGTCACCCTCTTAATTTCAGGAACACCCCTGTGGGCGTGAGAACGTATTGTGTAATACCTATATGGCAGTGGTTCCCAAACTTTTACAGTTCGAGGCACCCTTAGGGTCTCCATATTTTTTTCAAGGCACCCCAAAGACAAAAATAGAATAGAATTCAATAGGAAATAGAAACATTCCGAGGCACCCCGGTGAGAGTGTCGCGGCACCCCAGGGAGCCACGGCGCAGAGTTTTGGAACCACTGCTAACAACACAAGGGACACGCACAGGGCATACTGCCAAAGGAACATGGAGGGAAGCAGAAACGCCCAGTGTATTATTCCCTAAGACTTGACACAAGGGGGGTCCCATCAAGTGTGAAGTCAGTAGCAGCAGCAGCAGCGTCATTACTTCATAAAGTAACTGACATAGTGCTGGGACATCAGATCACACTGCAAGTACTACATGCAGTCGCAGAGATTCTCAACCAGGCACAGACTAAACACTTGTCAGCAGCCAGACTGACCAAGTATGAAGTTGCACTACTTACACCCTCCAGTGTAACAATCACATGCTGTACTGTTCTAAATCCAGCCACATTATTCCGATGGATTTAGAAGGGGGGAAACCAGAGGATATGGCTATACTGGATATCCAGGATGTTGGGAGGTTCTGAAGAAGAAAATACCTATCTCAAATTTTTGCATGATCAACGTGATTGTATTGAATTGATGAAACTTGAGTCACAAAGCATTCCACACATTGCAGATACTCCTTTACATAATGCAGACATGCACCTCTTTGTTGATGGTTCTAGGTATTATGTAGAAGGTAAACCATACACAGGGTACGCAGTTACCATAAAGGATACAGGAACCACTCCCTTCAAGCTGTTCAGCTCAAGAAGCAGAATTGAGAGCATTAGCTTCTGCTTGTATGGAAGCAGAGGGACCGACTGCATTGACATAGACTCCAGATATGCATTTGGAGTAGCACATGATTATGGTTTTATATGGAAAGGCAGGGATTTCCTAACGGCTGTTGGAAAACCCATTAAAACCTCAGATGCTATCAGGTCTTGCTTCCCTTCAGTTGCCTAGGGAGCTGCAGTAGTGAAGGTTAAGGCACCAGAGAAGATACTGCAGAAGTTAAAGGTAACGCCTTAGTTGACAAGGCCGCTATAGAAGCCGCCTTAAAACCCCTTTATGTGTCCATTCTTACAGTGGACGTAGATACTTTTAGATACTTTTGACTTTGACACATTTCATTTGATGCAGAGACAAGCTTCCAATAAGCAAAAGTTAAATTGGAAGAAAATGGGAGCAGTGGAGAAGGACGGTGTATGGATGATGGCCAGTCACCATGGTCTGCCTCGCTCGCTCTACCACCTAATGGCTCAGTTCCTACATGGACAGGCACATGTCTCTAAAGATACTGTACCATGACAAGTCAGCTAAATAGGCATGGCCCTGTTGATCAGCAAAAACTAAGATAGTAGCAAAGAGACTGATTAGTGAAGAGGTGTGCAGATATGTCATACCAGAAGTGATTGAAAGTGATCGAGGAACACATTTCACTGGAGAAGTACTTCAGCTCATACTGACAGATTTATCCATCATACAGGCCTTTCACACACCCTACCATCCACAGAGCAGTGGCAAGGTAGAACACCTGAATGGGACAATTAAGCTAAAAATGCAGAAATTGATGGCAGAAACAGGTAAAACCTGGTTGGATTGTCTGCCAATTGTCCCTGTAAGAAATACACCTAGTAAGAAAAATGGGCTGAGATACTGTTAGATACTGTTGGATCTCCTGCTAGGACAGGATGTTGTTTTCCTCAGCAATTTCAGCATACACACAGTGACTTGACTCACCAACCACCAGGTGCCCTCTTCTATTCCAGATCCTAATCAGGTTGATTCTGCACACACTCTCCAGCCAGGAGACTGGGTCTGCATTAAGAAGCACATGAGACGAGGACTGGAGCCATGCTTTGAAGGACTGTGCCAGGTGTTGCTGACCACGCCTACTTCAGTTAAGGTGGCTGAGAAGAGTTCCTGGATACACGCATCACATTGCAAAAAGATAACACAGGAAAGTACAGTTACAACATAGTATGTGCAATAGATAACATGGATTTCCATTGGGTGTGTGATGTAAAAAAGATATATATGGGTAGTTCTTGCTGCTCTCGGAGCCATACTTATCTTTATTGTCCTAATGCTTTGGGCCACAGTGATACTTCCATACATGCAAGCTTCACGCCCCCACAGCTTGTACAGTCACCTATACATAAAGGGGATGTTGACAAATGCCATGATTTACCCCCAGTTCGTAAGTGCATTTGTGAGTATTGTGGAGAACCCCTTGAAGGGAGATGTATCAAATGGTGTCAGGACCCTTGTAGCTCAGCTGCAATACCTGAGAATTCACTCTTGTATTTGCACCAGACTCATGGAGCGATTGTTGGGTTTGCAGTAGACATCCATTGGTAACCACATCTTTCCCCTGGGTAGCAGCCTCATTAACTCTTTAAGACATGGGAGCCATTACATATACCCCTAACAGTGAGATTCGTTCAGAATAAGCTAATCGACATATATTCTCCCAATTGAGGCTTTTACTGATGCTCCGGAATTCTGCATATAATCCCCACGCACAAAGCTAAAGGATGTGTATGAACCAAGTAACCTTACACATAGTCTCACCCTGAAGAATATAGATTTGTCTTTGGGAAAGGTTGATTATCAAGCGGCACATGTAAAACTACATGTTTTGTTAAGACTACTTTGTATACCGGATGTGATTATCCACATGAGCTTCATCTTTGGGATGTTTGCACCTCCCTCCAGGCACAGGTGCAGTCTAATGATAGTGATTGGAGTAACACACACTTCTCACTGGTTAAAAGGTATGTGGACATGGAATCACACACTTAACCCTTCTGATATGTTTCCCACATTGGTCACTAGTATGACTAACGTTCCCCAAGGGATTTATGTGATATGTGGTAAACTGGCTTTTAAGTGGCTCCCGTTTGGAGCCTGCGGAACATGTACCTTAGCCCGGCTTTTGCCTTACACATTTGAGCTCACGCATTCAGAGTTAAAGAAAGCAATCATAGCTAGTTACCAGTTCAGCTCAGCTACAGAGCAAAAAGGTAAATTGCCCAGAAGGCCCCTAAAGTGATGATGCCTCAATATAGGGCGGATACAGAGTATGGTACTCACATCATCAGAGGGATTAACAAGAACTATCACCTTATCAGGGATTTGGGTAACTTACTGGACAACATTTCTTACATATATTATCAAACTTTTAGCTATGTTGGTACAGAACTGAAAATGATTAAAAAAAGGCGACTCATGCAGCATCGCACGGTGCTTAATTATCTTGCAGCACAGTCAGGAGGATATTACTATATTACGGGACAAGTGTGGAGCGCAGTGTTGCACTTTCTTTACTAATGATACTGATGATAATGATGATGCACACCTCCAAGACATACACACTCTAAAGGCTCACTTGTCCTCACGCTTTCATGGACTTTATGATGTTAAGGATGATAAGCCGTATTCAGAGATCCGGTATTAACGATAGTTCCGGTCGGTTAAGGTCGGAAATGGCAAAGGGAATTGGACGGGGAATAATGCGACCCTAACTGCGGCGGAAATATACGGACCGAAGGATTTGCATAGAAATGGGCGGGGGGAGGCATTAAGATGAGGGAAAGTGGGCGGGTTTACTAAGTTAGGGCCGGAAATATCCACAATTAATACACATAAGGCCGGAAGTGAGTGCGGCCAGATAGGGAAAGTCTATGGAGGTGGAAGTTTAGTTCCGGCCGGAGGTTGCGAGGGGAGTGACTGTTTATTCTGTTGGGTGTAACCTGCTCCGACCTGCCACTTAGTTGCAGTTATTTGCGGCCCGATCGCCGATGGAAGTCTGAATACGGCCCGATGAGTGGTGGGGAACCTTTAGTTGACCCCTTAAGTTGGTTCCAATCTATCGGAGGATAGGTCATTGGGATTATACATATGATTTTGAAAGGGCTTGCAGTAACGCTTGTACTTTATATTCTGATCAAGTTGGTTTTGATTCTGATAAGAAAATGTCTCAAAATCAATTGTTTCTCTTCCAAAGGTAATGCGGATTCTACTCCGGTTGCGGTAGTATCTATGATGACTGAAGAAGACCCTAACAATGCATCTCTGCAGTCATTGTCTGATGTCTACCTACCCGCAACACCTCTTTGTTTGCCCTGCCAGACTGCACAGCCTTTTACACTTGATCATTGCATCACCTGCAATCACGCATTTAACGCAGGACTTAATTTTTCACCTGCAATTATGCGCTTTAAAGACTTTTTGTCCTTAGATAAATGTTTCCGTAGGCTTGCCTGTATTTTGATGTTCTCAATATAGTGAAAATATGGCGTGCAGCATATGAACTATTTATGCTGATCAGCTACATTGCAAGCTTTGATTATACTTCCCCATATTATTCAGCAGTTTACTGATTTAGTCTTTTTAATGTAAATGTTCCATTGTCTAGGCTATAGCAGATTGTGTAGATAATGGGAAATCTTGATTTAGGATAGTTTGCACAGGTTATACAGGTCGTACCCATAGGTGTGCATTGCTTTCTCTTCTTTAGTACAGAGGATTCAATACTGAGGCCCTGAAGGGAGACTTCTTTTACCATATTATTCCTTTAGGGCAAGCATAGGCAACCTGCGGCTCTCCAGATGTTGTGAAACTACAATTCCCATCACACCTTATCAGGTAACAGCTATGGTAAAGCATGCTGGGACTTGTAGTTCCAAAACACTTGGAAAGTGGCAGGTTGCCTATGCCTGCTTTAGGGTATTCTATATGGTAAAGGTAGGGACCTATCCAAGGATATTGTTTCCTGTATAGGTAGGGTTAGACAATTTGAACAAAAAGGGGGGACTGATACAGTGGACAGTATTTACTAGGCCTAAAGAACCTGTTTGCAGAAACTTAGAGAGGTAAAAGTACTGTAATATTGGCAGATGATTGGCTAATATCCAAGGCAATGTTTGTTGAAATGTATGTCTTGCAAATCTCCTGATATGTCTTGTGACTTGAGCTTATGAGGAAGTTACCCTCTTGCCTATAGCCACAGGATATGTTGACACCAGATGTATTAATAACTAGAACACTGGAAACTCGCTTTCTACTGGTACTAAATGACATATATGATGATTTTGCTTGATTCTGCATTTTCTTGTTTGGTATAAAGGACCATGGGCCTGATCCAGAACTACGCTTCTCCGCGATTTTACGTGTGGCGGAGACGTAAATTCGCAGTTTTGTACGCACTGCGCATGCGCACCATAGAAAATACGCACATTCACGTAGCGTAATTGTGAACGTATGGGAGATTCATGTATGTGTCACGTAAATACTTACGTGTGGGCGTGCCAATTTTACGTGAGTCAACAATACGTGCGATTTACGTGAAGTAGGTGGAGGTTTGTATGTAAAGTGTACAGTATGGGCTTGCTAAGCTGCGTACGTTCACGTAGTCTATACGTCCGTTAGCGGACGTACGCTGTTACGTTAGAAAAAGTTAAGGTAGGGTTTGGTTAGCGTATTTTGAAAAAATACGTACGTGCAAGGGGTGTGCCGAGGGGAGTGTAGCGAACTTACGTGTACGAAAATACGCTCCGCGAATAAACGTACGGCACACGTAGTTCTGGATCTACCCCCATGTATCCAGTAATAAACAAGAGCATTGTGAACACCCATCCTGTTGTGTTACTGCATCTCTCTGGAGCTATCTCTAGAACTCAGAACTATCGCCCTGCAGTATAATCTCACAGTCATCTAAGCATTTGTAGTCATCAGAAAATGTCCCATTCTCTCTCTCCCTTCATTCATCCATAAGACAACGTGTTCATTCATCCATAAGACAACGTGTTCATTCATCCATAAGACAACTTGTATTGTACTTATTAGTTGTGGTTTTCGTCAGTGACATAGAATGCCCTAATGTGCTTAGATAAACTCACTCCACAGAAAGGAGACCTATAGAGCATTGGCGTATCTATAATGGGCACAGGGTATGCACATTCACCCCTCAGAACAGATGGCCCCCTGGCACACATTTTTTGTGGATGGGGGTCGGGTGTCATGTACAAATCCTGCACAAGGGCCCCCTCACTTCTTAAAATGCCCCTGCTATAGAGGGTGAGATTTGGGTACCTGTTTGCCAATGCATTGGCCTGACCTGCGGATGGTGATACCTATGTGCCCTTGGTTATGCTGGTAGCTGTAAGTGGTGAGTAAGTGGCTCTATATATATATCTACAGGATGGAGCTCTGACATTCAGGTGACACAATGTAGTCAGTGATATCAATATATTGCAACCGAATAGTCACAAAATAAATACAGGGCCGTATTCAGACCTCCGGCCATATTGCATATGCAAATGCGGCCGCAGGTCTGAATACGGCCCACAGTCACTGGAATATAAAGAACCCTTTACTTGTATGATAATATCAGGGCAAGATGAATACATGTCATTTATACACATGCTGTATGATTACTTGTATATCTTAATTTTTTTATTAATTTTATAAATGTCATTGTTATATGTTTAATAATTATCATTGTTATATGAAAAATGTTTATCAAACTGTACATTTTAAATGTACAACTATGAAGGTAAAGTCATAAGGTGATAAATAATATGGAAACCCTTAGAGAATGCTCACAGCAATCACACATCTAGATTAGAATTTATTATCTACATTCCTAACCTCAGAGGAGAGAACTGATGGCAGAAGGAGAACTTTATATTGATATAAGGTCATAAAAGGATGAAAAATGCTGACAATAAACACAAGGAAATAGGAAGAAAAAAACGAAGAAAACATCGCTATATAGTCTCGCTGATCTTCCGTGGACTGTGGACAGTCTTCCACACTGCACATGCTCAGAGCTCCTTGCACTTGAGTCACAAAATGTAAGTTAGCCCCTGGCTATCTCTTCTCAACTCAACCTCTGACCTCCCTTTCATTTTATCAGATCTTTCCAGGAACATGCTATGTTCATTTCTGTTTTTCTATATCTACCTCGAAAATAAACTTATCACAGACTCTGGGTTGTGGGAATCAGACTTATGGTCCGCGGGGTTAATGGTAGCGAAAAAAGCAATTAGGGGCTTGATACATGGCTTGCTCACTGACTGGAGGCACAGAGAGTAGCGTAAAGATGGAAAAGGGAAGTATGCCAATTCCAGAAAAAAAGGCTTAATTGGCGCATAAAGAATAAATAAATAACCACAGACCTCACTATTAGAAATAAAAGCAGAATACAGCATCTACTTTTAAGGATGACTAATCCTATACAAAAAACATACACTAGAAAAAAAGAGTTCTGGTAAAATTCTACTAAATGTTTATTTTTATAAGTAATAATATACTAAATATAAAGCTCTAGAAATCACATATAGAGTGCAAATATGAACAATATATGAATAAATGATATGCCAATATAGCAAACTAGATATAGAAGTTCCATATAGCAATTAGAGTCTTCTTCTTAAATGTGCAATAAATAATCCAAGTGGTCCGGTATGAAGACATCCATAAAGTTTGTACTTTAAATTAATCATATATCACTTAAAATAGGAACCCTTGCGGAAAAGTAATATATAATGTCCACAATATTAGGTAGCTGACAAGATCGGGTAATATTGCTGCCATAGATTGTATATATTGGTTCCCAAGAAGATAATGGGAGGTGACCACACAGGCAGTTAGTAATTGTACATTAATTTTGTCTGGCAGCAAGTAAATTAGAAGAAAGATAAATAAGCCGCACTCATTTGTTGTTGGGTTAAGCTGATTTGGGTAGTCAATAATGAGATTAAATATAGGAAGAGAACTCTAAATTATTAAGGATTATAAGAAAATTTTTATATGTCTACAAATCCAATAGTGCTCCAAATATAGGTGCAGTCTCACTCACTCAAGACTAGATATATGCAAGAGTGAAAGAAAATGAGAACCAGGGAATACACTTATATAATTGTCATTATATAAGCCCTTTAAGGGTAATTGGGGTAAAACATAACTTTTAATATTATATTAAAAA
>WWET01004607.1:83256-93609 GCA_011038615.1 Limnodynastes dumerilii | reverse complement strand
AGAGAGAGAGATCACCTGACTAAGAGGTAGCGGCCTCATATCACCGTTGCCCTGAATCTTTGTCAGAAATGTCATTGGACTAAATCCTCATGATTTGTAATCGATCTCATATGAGGAGTCAATCTCCCCATAACACAATACATTCCATCTACATAATGAAGACATGCATAGAATTCACCTACCTTCCTTGACTGTAAGTCGCTCCATTCTTTCTGTGATATCTTTAATATCACCTAGAAAATAATACACAATATATTACATGACGTCACTATAATTAGATGGCAGCAGATAACTGGTCACATTGTAACATTGGGCCAGATCCAGAACAACGTTTGTGAGCGAATTTACGCATGGCGGAGACGTAAAATCGCGTTTTGGTAAGTACTGCGCATGCGCACCATAGAAAATACGCTCAGTGACGTAGCGTAAATGTGAACATATGGGCCATTCACGTATGAGTCACGTAAATCCTTACGTGTGGGCGTGCCAATTTTACGTGAGTCTAAAATACGTCTGAAATACGCTATGTAGGCGGGGTTTGTATTTAAAGTGTACAGTATGGGCGTGCTTAGCTGCGTAAATTCGTGTTGCCCATACGTACGTGTGCGGATCACTGCGGTTACGTTGGCAAAAGTTAAGGTAGGGTTTGGAAAGCGGATCTCGGACAAAATATGTACATTGAAGGGGTGTGCCCAGGGGAGTGTATAGAAGGTACGCACACGTAAATACGCTACGCGAGTAAACTGTAAATTGCAAGCGGAGTTCGGGGTCTACCCCATTGTGCGGAAGCTTCTTCCTTTGTCGTCTTCTTTGTCGTGTGACCGGTCCATGGGAAGTCTCCCAGCAGTTGTCTGGAGGACTCATCCCATAGAAGAACAATAAGAAGGAAAGAAGAGAACAGCAAATACAAAGGGGCACAACTGCACCTAGGCAAAACCATGATATACTGTGGGAGAAGGAAAGAGGGGGATGAGTTATGCAGATAGTATTAAGAGCCAAGAGGTGACATTCACATTGCAGTGCAAAAAGAACCCTGGTCAGTATTTATTAAATGGATGAGAATTACATAAAGAGACATTTTCTTATAGGTAGGACCTGAAAACATCCATTTTCATTATTTGCACATGTGCAGGAATTTGAATACATGCGATACAGACTTTTGTCTTTTTCATGTGTTTTCAGGTGATGGGGTGTGAGAGTACGGGGGAGGGGTTTGGTTGGCTAGTGCAGATTACAGTAAAATGATAGGCTGACTGAATGGTACAGAGTGATGTGATTGGTTGAAAGGATGGTGCAGATAAGAGTAGGATCATTGGCTGGAAAGTGTAGATTAGAGTAAGTTGATTGGTTGGCTGAGGTAGATAAGAATAAAGTGATTGGCTAGCAGGATGGTGCACGGTCACAGGCTGGTTGGATGGTACGTTTTGTTGGGACCTGGTGCAACTAATTTGTGGGAGGTAGCAAACCAGAAACTTTCAAGACTCCAGAATTATAGGAGGAGCAATCACTCCCGGAGATCCAGTGACACATAAACACACACACACACACACACACACACACACACACACACACACACAAGGTACCACTCTACCTTAGATTAAATATGTAATAATAAAAGAGAGTGTAAAAAGTCAATACAAAAAAACAAACTATTTAAGGCCTCGATAAAGAATTGTTTATTCGAAACACGTCGTACCTGTGCCGCCTACATCATGGCCCAGATTTCATCCTGGGAGTACTGCCAGTACTGTGCCCTTTGATGTTTTGTGTACATCTTGGGGTACAATCCTGAATCTCTCCTGCTCCAGATTCATAGCAGTGTTTGTTTATGTATATTTTACTGTTTTGATAAATAAATAGAATTTTTTTTACTAAGCATTGCCTATTCACTTATCAAACTCACACACTCCGGGTGGAGTTGTGAAGGTATTCCATCTACGGGTGGGGGTGGGGGGGTCACTTTGATCTGGACCAATTACAAAGGCTGACCACCGGGTTCAGTAGCAGTGGAGCCTTTCCTTTGAGACATTTTGTTTGACTTTGTGAAATGGAGCTGTGGCCGGTGTTTAGCATTAAGGACATTCAACTTTATTAATCCAGGTCTATTCCATATACATTCAGTTATCTCTTGTTACACTTGTGTGTTAGCTATATGTGTTTTATTTATATGCCTAAGATTCTTATGTTGGTTTGCTTAGTGTTTTCCTCCTTAGATAGTTTTATTTTATTTCATTGATTTTTATCTCGTTTAGCGCCCAGCACTCTCTATTAATATTACATGTATTTATTGTGTATAAGCTGATTTTGTGCATTTAGCTTCACATTTTTCTTGCCTGGGTTGTACAATGGTTTCTTATGACTTTATATTAAAGGGTCACAATAATGAAGCGACACACTTATAGAGAAATTACCTCTTGTCAGCTCAGCTTCCCAAACTTCCCTCTGACCGGTCTCCTCTGATACACACAGATGAATGTCAATGTCATCTCCTTTGACGCTGATCTCCGTGTACTGATACGGCTCTGACTGATGACACGACTGAAACTGCAGAGTCTGGAAGACGTGCAATAAAAGATAAATGTTTTTAATAAGATCACACAAGTGACATCCAGATGAAAGAGAAACGATGTCTCCTCTGTGTGATGTCACCCCATTTACTTATCCTTTCCCGAAGTCTGAGCCCCCAGTACAGGGGACCTTCCCTCTCACATACTAGCAGTGCCAGATAAAGGGGGGGCACAGGGGGCACGTGCCCCCGGCCCTCCTATCCCTGAGGGCCCCCCGTCGCCTGTGATTTGCCCAGATGGACTGGCCCGCTGCAGAGGAGAGAGCTGGAGCCTGTCGGCAAGAAGACGGCCAAAGGTAAGATTATGGAAGAAGGTAGTTGGGGATGGGGATTTAATGAACATGGAGGGGGCACACATCAAGAGGGGCAATAATGTTAGCTGGACACATAAGGAGAGGCAATAAGGCTGGGCGGACACAAAGATTTTTACAAAAGAGAAAAAAAGTAGTGCTTACAAATGGGCACACAGAAACATTCATATGGGACAATAGTAATATTAAAAAATAACATTTATTAGAATGTTTGTTAAAATAAACAAAAAATGTTAAATGAGAAAATAGATAAAATTAAAATATGATGTCCTAAGAACCACCTCTCCACCCTATTATAAATTATTCAAAATATTATAGTTGCCTTACGTGATAGCTGGGGTGTTTTATAACATCATTTAAAGTTTAGTGTCAACATAATCCCCTGAACTGTGATTATCAGTAGTATTTAATAGTAAGATAGCATTAACACTGGCCCCCAAGATATTATTGAGTTATTAAATAGTATAATATGTATAATCTCCTATATTGGATATTGTCCTAAAGAGTATACTATTCTGGGGCAATGTTGGGAGGCAGCTTGTTTAAAGTTGAAAGTCAATTAGCTTTCTCCAGTTGCGTTATGAAATCACATCATTGCCCCAGAATGGTATATTCTTTAGGACAATATCCAATATAGGAGATTATACATATTATACTATTTAATAACTCAATAATATCTTGGGGGCCATTGATAATGGTATGTTACTATTAAATACTATTGATAATCACAAGGGGACACTAAACTTTGAATGATGTTATAAAACACCCCAGCTATCACGTAAGAAAACTATAATATTCTGAATATAAATTATAATAGGATGGAGAGGTGGTTCTTAGGACATCATATTTTAATTTTCCTACATTTATCTATTTTCTCATTTTAAAAATTTTGCTTTTTTAATAGAAATTCTAATAAAAGTATTTTTTTCATATTTCTGGTGTCCCATATGAATGTTCCTCTGTGCCCATTTGTAAGAAATACTTTTTTTCTCTTTTGTAAAAATGTTTAAACTTAGTGAATTGGAACCTCTTCTCTGATGATTTAAGAAGTAACTAATAATTTTTAATTGATTGACTGTCTGGACACAAAGAGGGCAAATATACTGCTTGGAAACAGGAGGAAGGCTGGTTGGATACACGAGGAAGGGACAGTAAGGCTGGTTGGATACAGTGAAGGAGGGGGTAGAAAGCTGACTTGACACAAAGAGGGGGCAATAAGGCTGGCTGGACACAGAAAGAGGGGCAATAAAGCTGATTTGACACACAGAAGAGGGGGTAATAAGGCTGGTTGGATACACAGAAGGAGGGGCAATAAGGCTAGTTGGACAAAGAGGAGGGAACAATAAGGCTGGCTTGACACAGAAGGAAGGGCAATAAGGCTGACTGAAAATAATTAAAAAAGGGGCAAAAGGCTGACTGGACACAGAAGGAGGGGGCAATAAGGCTGGCTGGACACAGAAGGTGGGGCAACAAGGCTGATTGGATACATAGGAGGAGGGGCAATAAGGCTGACTGAAAAGAATACAAAAAAGGAGCAAAAGACTGACTGGACACAGAAGGAGGGGGCAATAAGGCTGGTTGGATTCACAAAAGGAGGGGTAATAAGGCTGATTGGATACACAGAAGGAAGAATAATAAGTCTGGTTGGATACACAGAATATCCAACCAGCCTTATTACTCCTCTTTCTGTATATCCAACTAGTCTTATTACCCCTTCTTAATAAGGCTGCTTGTATACATGGACATAGGGGCAATAAGGCTGACTGAAAAGGAAAGGATGACTGTAGACACACACACACACACACACACACACACACACACACACAAGATGGGGGATTGGATGGCTGTAGAGACACACACATGGAGGGGAGATTAGATTACTGTAGAGACACACACACATGGAGGAGTATATTGGATGGCTGTGGAGAAACACACAGAAGGGGGTAGAAAGGCTGGATGGAGGCATATTTGTTATAGATTTCTATGCTTTATTAGTTAATTCCTTGTATAGTTTTATTTTAAAAAATGTGCTTTAATTGAATGTAGCCAAGTAAAACGTTTTTTTTTCTATTCTATTTATTACATGGGTACATTGAGACTATTACTTTTATATAATTAGGTTTTTCCTGTTTATATGAATAAAGTTTCTATTTTGATAGACAAATATGAATAGAAATAGTCCAGTGCCACTTTACTTAACAAATAACATTTATATGCAGACCACACTGCTAATAACAAACTAAAACTATTATTGTATGGCAATTGCTAAAATTCAGTATGTATCGTATGGTGATAACCAGGATGCAAAGTGTATTGTATAGCGATATCTAGGGTGCCGTATGTATTATATGGCGATAACTAGGATGCAATGTGTAATGTATGGTGATAACTAGGATGCAATGTGTATTGTAAGGCGATAACTAGGATGCAATGTGTATTATATGGTGATAACTAGGATGCAGTGTGTATTGTAAGGCGATAACTAGGATGCAATGTGCATTGTATAGCGATAACTAGGATGCAATGTGTATTATATGGTGATAACTAGGATGCAGTGTGTATTGTAAGGCGATAACTAGGATGCAATGTGCATTGTATAGCGATAACTAGGATGCAATGTGTATTATATGGTGATAACTAGGATGCAGTGTGTATTGTAAGGCGATAACTAGGATGCAATGTGCATTGTATAGCGATAACTAGGATGCAATGTGTATTATATGGTGATAACTAGGATGCAGTGTGTATTGTAAGGCGATAACTAGGATGCAATGTGCATTGTATAGCGATAACTAGGATGCAATGTGTATTATATGGTGATAACTAGGATGCAGTGTGTATTGTAAGGCGATAACTAGGATGCAATGTGCATTGTATAGCGATAACTAGGATGCAATGTGTATTATATGGTGATAACTAGGATGCAGTGTGTATTGTAAGGCGATAACTAGGATGCAATGTGCATTGTATAGCGATAACTAGGATGCAATGTGTATTATATGGTGATAACTAGGATGCAGTGTGTATTGTAAGGCGATAACTAGGATGCAATGTGCATTGTATAGCGATAACTAGGATGCAATGTGTATTATATGGTGATAACTAGGATGCAGTGTGTATTGTAAGGCGATAACTAGGATGCAATGTGCATTGTATAGCGATAACTAGGATGCAATGTGTATTGTATGGCGATAACTAGAATGCAATGTGTATATATGGTGATAACTAGGATGCAATGTGTATTATATGGTGATAACTAGGATGCAATGTGTATTGTATAGCAATAATTGGGATGGAATGTGTATTGTATAGCAATAATTGGGATGGAATGTGTATTATATGGTGATAACTAGGATGCAATGTGTATTGTAAGGCGATAACTAGGATGCATTGTGTATTGTATAGCGATAACTAGGATGAAATGCGTATTATATTGTGATAACTAGGATGCAATGTGTATTGTATGGTGATATAAGGGTGCAGTGTGTATGGTATGGCAATAGCTAGGATATAGTCTGTATTGTATGGTGATAACTAGGATGAAGTTGCTATTATCTTAAGTGGTCCTTATTGTATGGTGATCAGTAGTATGTTCTCTTTGTTGTATATATGTCAGTAGGATACTCACTGTAATTATATGGGTCACTGTAACTGAGAATTAATAGTATAACGCTTTTCACACTGAGCTGTTGAAGCAGTCTGTGGGTGTAACAGATGATACACAGTCTATTTGCAAGTTTCACTGATGCAGCCATCCTACGGCCCTGACCCCTTGACCACACCCATTGACTATTTGGTGGGCCCCCATCACAGTATTCCCTGGTGGGCCCTTCATGCCCCAATCTGATATATATATGAATATGCACCTTCTCTCGCCAGCAAGGTAAGCTGGTTGGGTCCCAGCTTCCTCCTCCCTGTTTCCTTTATGTGTGTCAGCCAGGTGTGACATCATCATGCCTAGCAGTAAAGTGAGGACTGAGGAGGAGCAAGAGTGGAGAGCGGCAAGACTCGGAAGACGCTGACAAGGAACAGAGCAAGAAGACTGAGAGCCAACCTGAAGGAAGGAGAAGAGGCAAGAGCAGAACTGCAGAGCAAGACTAATCTCTGTGATTCACAGGATTAAGATAAAGAGAGGACAGAAAACAGAAGAAAGCAGGGTAATGAAAGGTAAGTAAAGTAAGCAAAGAGATGGGCAACACCAGTTGGGGACACAGAATGAACGGGCACAGTGTAATAATTATTATTATATAGACTCTATGAACCGGATTCTCACTTAAGAAGAAAGCTTCTTAAGTGCGTTGAGAGCTTCTGTTCGTATTGCTACACACTTAAGAAGCTTTCTTCTTAAGTGAGAATCCGGTCCTATGCTCTTAATTTTAGATCATAGTGCCCCCTGCTTTAAGTGCCCCAGGCCCCCCGAAGCCTTAATCTGGTCCTGCATATTAGTGATGGGTCCTGGCTTAGGGTGAGGTGTTTCACCAAGATCCTAAACTCTCCTGGCTTCAATGAAAGCAGAAATACAAAGAAAAACAACCTCAATCTTACTTGCATAGTTGCAGACTCTCCCGAAATGTCCGAAGAGACTCCCGAAACTCAGGAATTACTTCTGGAAAAGGTGGCACATCTCCTGGATCTGAGCTTGAGACAGTGATTTAATGCAAATCACTGCCTCAAACCCTGGCCTGATGACATCAAGTCTCACCCCATCCTTAGTAGTAATAAGGATGGCAGCTTTGATTAGACAGAGGGCTGGGTTTCAGGCAGGAATTTGCATAAACTGCACCCTCAATTCCTGGCCCAATGATGCCTTCTCTGGTGTCTCCCAAGAGGGAGAAAGAAGAAGTCAGCAACTATCCTTAACTGTGACCAGTATATCCTGAGGGCTGTACCGGCTGATGTCATCTTTAAAGTTGTCTACGATGATAAGGTCCCATTGGTCATAATTCTGCTCTGTCAGTGATTATATTTGGCTCCAACATGGGATAGTAACTAGGATAATAACCCTGGGGGAATCCAGTCTTTCAATTTCATTAAGAACAGATCTCTGAGCCAAACATTCAGTAGAATCCGTTATCGTTGGGCTGCATTTTTCTGACATCTGTGCATTCATTTTATAACTATTCCGACTCCCAGAGGACTTTCCACATCCAGGGGCTTCCTCGTGTTCTCTTATTTAAATGCACAGATATTCCCAGAGGTACAGGGGTCTGGATGAGAGCACAGAGAGAGGGAACACCTATACTGTCACTTGACCAAAAGGGAACGCCAATTTGTGTACTCAGCCCCGCCCCCTCTGTCTTGATGGGTACACAGAGGGAATGCCTATATTATCACCCAACTAAGAGGGAACGCCCACTTGTGTACTCAGCTCCGCCCTTCTGTCAGACATGGTGCTAATTTTATGTCTAGATGCATGGGAAGGTGTTCTGATTGGTTATCATGGATCCTCACTCAGCTCTCAGCCTGCACCATGAGACTGAAAGTCACAGAATGTGGGCAAAACACAGTAGTCTTGATCCAGCCACTATGCCATTAATCTGTGACTGTGGACATTGAGATAGAGGGGCGTATTCAGAGAACCGTTTTTTATGTACGCAATTATACGCACAAACAGAGCAAGGCAACACCCACCAACAACCCTGACACTCCCCTCTTTTGGACGTGCTGTCGACCACTTACGAGGGCCAAGACCACTCTGTTCTTTCCGGGTGTACTTGCGTGCGTATATGTCCTCCGTCTGTGCAATTCATCAAAACCGCGCCTCCATGCGTTCATTTTAATGCCTCCCCTGCCCACTTTTATGTTAATTTTGCCCTGCGTCGGAGATGTGCGCATATGTCCCCAAGGGCGATCCAAGTGCGTGTCTGTGAAGCACTTATGTGCGTATACGCTATGTAATGTACGTAAATAAAGTTAATACGCATGCGCAGTTGATCCGATCGTAAAAATATGTAAACATATCAACGCGAAAACGGATCTCTGAATACAGGCCAGGATCATTGAAAAATCTGTACTCCTAATGGAAAACAAAGACATTTTTCTAGGGCCGGAATAACCCAGCATTCAAAGTGTAATAGCAATCAGCCATGTGTTTTACTCACCTCTGATACACACAATATAAATACAGCATTTCCTATAAAACACATTATTCTATATACAGTACAGTCAGTATGTATATGAAATACATCAGGTACCTTGGGGAGCACAGATGCATTGGGACGTCCCATAATCAGGTATTTCTTCTTACTGTACACAGTGTCAGTGGTCTGAGGAGGTTTCTCAATTTTCTGAAATCCAGATTTCTTCTTCTTTTTCTCAAGGTTCTGAATGAGAACAAATAAAAATGTAACATAACAAGGTAATCACACACAGGAGCCACACATTCAGTCTGTAAGGTGAACACACAGGTTCACACAGATGACAGAGCATGTATGACATTGCTAAATAAAAAGCCATGAAGGGTTCCTGGGGTTGTGGATGGAGAGAGTAGGAAAGATCATTGATGGAGTTACCTCTTCAGCGAGTGCGGAATATGGCAGTAAATAAAGGTGGATTTTGTATTCCTGGTATTCCGGGTCGTCCTTACAGATTATCCGGAAGTAAATCAACACAATTCCATGAATAGGAAGAAACTTATTCCAAACTAATGGCCAGGACCAAGAAGACCAAACAAACAGAGCTCCCAGCAGAGAAAAAGTGGGATTCTCCAACACCATGTAAAAAGGTTCAATCCGCGTCGGTGATTCAAGGGCCATGTTCCCGTCTCTAAAGTGACAACATTTAATCTGTGATTTGTCCCCTGTAAAACCTGCAGAAGCAGAGAAATTAGTGATGACAACCAGGGACTCTCACTCTAACCCTTTCATACACACTACTGGTCATACATTATCCTGAATAACACTGTGACTTACCTCCTAGACACAAATAATGAGGTAGGTAGACTGCAGACACCGCATGTGGTAAACCGTCTGTATGTATGTTGAACAGAGGACCCATAATCTCATATCTACCACCCCCAATTCTTTCCAAGTACTTATCCCAGGACTCCAGGTTATATTGTATGGTCACCGGATGCACCACCTGGAATTTAATTCCAGTCTTCTGGCAGCGGAAGAGGCCGGGAGATGTCAGCTGTAGTCTGAGGACGAGGGAAGGTCAGAATGATCAGCAGTCACTGGACAATACATGGTCAGGTCTACAGATCAATGTCTGGTTATTTGTTCCACATAACAACCAATCAAAATATAGCTCTCATTTTCTAGACCAGTTATGGACAGCTCCATAACCAACCAAAAGGCTGCATTTTACTTATAATTTTGCTAATCAGTTCAAACATTACACATAATAAAATTACTCTATGTAATCCAACATTTTATACAAGATACAACTGTCACGTTCAATGATTGTTTGGGATCGGTTCCGGGTTTCAGGGATGAAGACAACAGTGTTGGGTTAAAATGGAATTGAGCAGGTTTA
>WWET01004607.1:29215-49258 GCA_011038615.1 Limnodynastes dumerilii | reverse complement strand
CCTGATCCAGACCTACGCCCGTGAGCGTAGCGTATGATCGCCCGGGCGTATAAACTTTCACGCCCATGACACTCCCATTGATTATACCTACTTACGGCGGCTGAACCCTACCCTAACTTTTTCAAGCGGCCGTGGGAATTTTCGTACCGATACGCTGGTCGTATGGGGCTTAGCATACCCATACTGTACAATTTAAATGGCTATCCCCGCCTCTGTGTAGTAACTCGAGCGTCCGGACTATCGTCGTACAAACCGCATGCCCCTTGGGCGAAAAATACGCTTAAAATGCGCTCGCTGTATGCTCATGTCCTTCAGACGACCGAAAGTTGTCATACTGCACATGCACAGTGCGTTTTTTCGCCCGGTTTTACGCTCCCGACCGGCGTATGATCGCTCGCGTGCGTAGGTCTGGATCAGGCCCATGGACCCTTTCACAGACATACAATATACACTGATCCATGCAGAACTAAGTAGTTGCATATTTTTCTTTTTTTACATTAATTATCTGCATTACTTCTGCATTTAGGGATGTCTTTGCACATATTTTGAAATTTTGATACAAAACTTAATATCTATAACTACTACAACTATCTTACTATTGGAACCAATATCATTTGAGTATCAAATTCAACATTCTTTTAACCGCAAGAGTCTCGTAGTGTCATAAAGAGCAAAATACATATTTGTAACCACAATACAAAGGAAACCGAGGCTTAAAGTTAATACTTGTCATGCTGCTGCGAGCATGTCCTCATCGATGCTGACAGTCGGAAGCCCATCAATATCAGCAATCAAGGCAACCCAAGAAAACAGCTGATACACAAGAGCCATGTTGTCAGTCAGTGTCCATAGAAATCATCACCCAGGCCTTTCACTACATAATGCATGTTTTGTTTCCAGGATTCTAATAACCCCCTCATGTCTCCCCAGTTTCCAATAATCCCCCTCATGTCTCCCCAGTTTCCAATAATCCCCCTCATGTCTCTCCAGCTTCCAATAATCCCCCTCATGTCTCTCCAGCTTTTGATAATCTTCCTCATGTCTCTCCAGCTTCTGATAATCCTCCTCATGTCTCTCCAGCTTCTGATAATCCTCCTCATGTCTCTCCAGCTTCTGATAATCCCCTCATGTCTCCCCAGCTTCCGATAATCCCTCTCATGTCTCCTCAGCTTTCAATAACCCCCCTCATGTCTCCCTAGATTCCAATAATCCCCCTCATGTCTCCTCAGCCCTCCAAGTAATCCCCCTCATGTCTCCTCAGTCTCCCAATAATCCCTCTCATGTCTCCAAATAACCCCCCTCATGTCTCCTCAGCCTCCCAATAATCCCCCTCATGTCTCCCCAGCCTCCAAATAATCCCCCTCGTGTCTCTCATCAGCCTCCCAGAATCCAAATAATCCCCCTCCTTTACTTACCTTACCTTCTTCCTCCTTCCTCCTACTTAGCTCCTTGGCGGCTCTCCCTCTCTGCTGCGCTCGTCGGCGGAGCTTCCTCTTTGCTCTAGATGACACTGACGTGACCTGAGGTCGCACCAGTGTCACACTGAGCTTTGCAGCCTGGCGCCTCCAGCTTTAGGACTGGACAGGTGGGTGACTTAGTTACACCACTGCCTGCCGGTCTTCATAGCAGGGGGATGATCGGCCTGGTGCCGCATCCCCCCGCTTATAAGGGTCCCGTTGCCTCTCCTGTCAGCGGTCCTGGGCATCCCCTTGATATTTGGGGGGGGCGAGATATTCTCCAAAGAAACGTCTCTTTTGTTTATTGTTCTCCTAAGCAAGGACAACTGATACTCTACACATTCATGTGACCGGAAGGCAGCTGGACTAACGGAGGAGCGGCTACACATATACCTACCACGAGAACCACTACACTGGGAGCATCAAACCATAACATAGAAACTGCATACAGAGTATCAACCAGGAGTGGCGGTGGTAATATCTAGTGGCTGTATTGAGTTATTAGGCAATGTATGTATTGCTGATTGAAGCACATGGGAAGACTTTATCCATTGAATGCACTTTGGGACAATTTTCTTATCTCAGTCCAGACTATTACTGCATTTTGAGAAATCTCACGGATGAGCAGCGGACATTCAGAGCTATCATCTACTGATTGGCTTTATTTATTGTGTTTTCTGTCATGTCAGTGAGTCTATTGATTGGATATTGATTGGGCGATCTGTCATGTCAGTGAGTCTATTGATTGGATATTGATTGGGCGATCTGTCATGTCAGTGAATCCATAGCCTGGCTATTATGCTGTGTAACATGTTAGATTCTCAGAGCTTGGTAACATAGGGCCTGATCCATACCTATGATGTAGCGCTGAATATAATAACGCTCAGCGCTACTTCGTGGGATTCCCCCTGACACTCCCTCTGTCACCAGTGTAGTTACTCTCGCTTACGCCGTCTTAAGGCTACCCTAACTTCAGCCTGCGTAAGTGAGGGTAACTACGCTTGGGACGGTGGCGTTAGTACGATAACGTCGCCCTTCCATCCTCATTACCCTCTCTCCCCGTCTCCCTACACTAGCTATAGTGTAGTAACGCTGGGGGATCCACGAACGGGCGTTGCCGCAGTTAAGCCAGGCAACATCTGCCCAGCGCACGCTTTGGCTGGCTTCTTGTATGTAGATATCAGCAAATACGGGTAATTAGCAGCAGAAGTCTTTGGGGGTGAAACATACCTCTAACACCTTTTCAGTATACATAGTAAAAACTATTATCAATTTTTTTGGCATGTAAATAAAATAAAAGTAAATAAAATAAAATGTAGCTTTTAATTCCAGACTAAAACCACATATCTTGTCATATAACAACAAGCAAAACAGTTTCATCCAGATTATATCAACCAATTTACAGATTGGCAAAATAACAAACGCTGCTAATAAAGTTTGTATAGGTGAAAGACACAGCAGGGGAGCAGAATAATGTGTGAGTCAATATACAAACACAAATGTGTTTAAATATATATCAAAATGACAAATTCTGACTGAATCCATTAACAAAGTAACAAATGCAGCAAGCTATGTTAGTAACATTAAAGAACATAATAGGACAACGCAATGCATTAAGCAGGGGATGCGGAGCAGACCGGCACTAGGCTGGAGTGGCGCAGGTCAGCCCCCTGCTCCCCATTCTGGTGCCTGGCAGCTAGTTATTGCAAAAGTCTTTTCAGCAGCTCTATGTAACAGCCGCAGAGGCTCATCCAGGAACATCCTGTATACACCAGGAAGGAGGAAGACAGAGAGAGCAGCAGAGGGGCACAGCAAAGGTCAGTGATGTAAAAGGGGAGAGGTTGGAGAGACATGATGGGGATACTGGGAAGACTGAAGAGACATGTGGGCGGGGGGGGGGGGGGGGCTAAAGACATGATAGGGAAAAACTAGGGAGGTTGAAGACATGATGGGGAATACTGGGAGACTGGAGACACACATGGGGGAGAGATTGGATGGATATAAGTACAGTACACACACACTAGATAACAATAAGTGCTTACAAGGCTGTGATTATTTTGTATTGCGACCTTCTTTAACTACATTGTGGTTACAAGAATGTTGAATTTAGTGTACAGTGGTCGGAAGGATGCAGTCTGTATTGTATGGCGGCCTGTATGGTATAGCTGTCACTAGGATAATGGACTGGATCCAGACTTTGTTAAGTGCTTCAACTTAGTTACTCCTGGGCTAAACCATGCTGATTGCAGGGGAGTCATATTTCATCTGTTGTAAACAGTATTATAATTGAGAGGTGATGTTTCCTATCCCAAGTCTAAATAACAGTGTGATAGTAACGCTGGTCAGTATTTGTTTGGGCTTTTTTTTTTTTTTTATTTTTTTTTTTATTTTTAAGGAAACACTTGTAATATTTTTTGTACCTGCATACTGTGTTTATTTTTTTTTTATTTTTTTTTACAAGGGACAGGGATCTTGGACTTTATTAATATTTCTGTATTGTATTTTGGTTCATATGTGGGCAAGTTGACTAAATTATTTGTGTGGGCACAGTATTTTTAATTAATGAAGGGCACATGGATGTATGATTTATTTTCTTTGTTTATTTTTCTCTGTGGGGGTACATGTGGGCATGTTTAATGTAGTTTATAAGCGGGCAGAGTATTTTTGGGAAAATTTAAGTAATGTCCATGGCATGCTATTTGTCGCAACGTGCCATGGATAGCAGGGCATGCTGCCACTACTAGTTCTACTAGCGCAAGCATGCCTTGTCATTCATGGACATGCTTGCGCTTGTAGTTCTACTTGCGGTAGCATGCCCTGTGAGGCCGTACTTTATTAATTTATTTTTTATATAGGTGGCGGGGGAAGGGGTTTATTTTTTATATAGGTTGGGCAGGTGGGGGAAGGGGTTAATTTTTAACTAAAAATCCCCCCTTTAAGCACACGGAATCGTATGCTGGCGTGTACACTAAACTCCGCCAGCAATACGACTTTCTTGCGCTTTTTGCGCATGCGCAATTTAACAAAAACGCTGCGCATCCGTGTGAATTTCGCACCGATGCGCAAATCTGAATCCGGTCCACGAAGGAGCTTAAAATTAAGAGAGTAACATTACTCCTGGGCTAAACCATGTTGATTGCAGGGGAGTCATATTTCATTTGCAAACAGCATTAAAGTTGAGAGGTGATGTTTCCTATCCCAAGTCTAAATAACAGTGTGATAGTATAGCTGGTCAGTATCTGTGTGCAGTAAGCAATTCAAAGATATATCCCTGCATGCAAAGAATACAATTAACTTAACTCAAGCACTTAACAAGGTATTGAACCAGCCCAATATCTGTATGGTATGGCTGTCACTAAAATATACTGTATAGTGTGTATTTTGTGGCAGGATGACGTGGGTATTGTATAGTAGAGACTAGGAGGCTGTCTGTATTGTATTGTAGTGACTATGATTTGCTTTTATTATTGTAATTACAAGATTGTGTTTAATGTTGCTTACATAATTACTACATAACCTATATAATATATAATAGGTGGTATAGGTATAAACAGATACAACAGATGTTATAGGTGCATGTATGAGTACCAGATGGAATTAGTACAGGCACAAGCACCAGATAATAGCTGAGAGTGCTGTAGCAAAACTAGGTACCAGCAGGTAATGGGTGGACAATGTACATAGCATGAAAGGTACACACAGGGAATGGTACACACAAGGAAAACTACACACAAGAAATGGTACACACAAGGAAAACTACACAGAAGGAATGGTACACAGAATGAAAAACTACACACAAGGAATGCTACACACAAGGAAAAACTACACACAAGGAATGGTACACACAAGGAAAAACTGCACACAAGGAATGGTACACAGAAGGAATGGTACACATAAGGTGAGGCAGGACAAGATAAATGCAGGTCCAGGCAAAGCAAGGCAAGGTGAGGTACAGGCAAGACAAAGACACAGCAATCCCAGTAGCAGGGACTGAACGGGTAACGTTATAATTACAGAGAAAACTATTTAACAGATTTAACCAGCCAATCACTGTCCAGAATTGGCCAAGCCTCCTAACACTTGATTGGTCAATATCCTGGCTGCTTAGCAACAGGGAACACTCACGCTTGGTGTGATTCTGAGCAAGTTGTCCCAGCTGTTTTCTCTGGACACTGATGCCAATGTACAGTGGAGTAAGTAACATCAGGGATGACTCACCATGATCTGTGGTAGTATGATGTATTGTGGCAAGGATACATCGCGTAGAAACATAGAATTTGACAGCAGATAAGATCCATTTGGTTAATCTAGTCTGCCCTTTCCACCAACCCTCCACCCTTCCTGTGAAGTAACCCTTTCTTAAACCTTCTCCAAACCCACCACCCTCCCACTATTATACAGAGAACCCTTGTCACTCACTCACACCCCTACCCTATAACACATATACACAAAGGTTATTTTTTGTAAGTAACCAATTAACCAACAACAGGTTTTTGAGAGTCTAAGGGAAACGGAGCACCTGAAGGAAACCCATGTAGACACGGGGAGAACATACAAACTCCACACAGATAAGGCCTACTCTGGGAATTGAACTCATGACCTCAGTGCTGGGAGACACAATGCTACTCACTAAGCCACCATGCTGCCTCATAGGAGCTTTGTCACAGGGATCAGAACTGCTGTAAATAGGCTCTCACTTTATGGTATTAGACACCTTGAACCGTATTCTCAATTAAAAGTGACTTAGGTGCAGACAAACAGCACCTAACTCATCCGTCCTGCCCCTAAACCGCCCCTGTTTATAGGAACTTTATGACACTTATGACACGGGCTTCCTTAGGTAACCGTGCATATGGAGTTTCTTAAGTGTGAATCCGGCCCCTTATGATTAGCATCACAAATAGAATCAAGTATGTTTTTATGTTAGTCGAACTCAGCAGCATTCTCTGATGTCTGAAGGACACCATCTGGGCCACCAAGAAGGGATGGAGTGGGAACTTATTACATGGAAATTTCTGGAAGCCTGAACTGGTGGTTGAGACATTATAGACAGATGCCAAGAAACTTCCTGTCACTACCATAGAGAAGACGAAGGAACAAGGTAAAGAAAGATGGGTTTGAGTCCTGTGGCAATTTAAGAACTGAGAGCCCCGGATATTAATATGCAATTCAGTAACTACTATGGAGGTATAAAGGTCATTACTAGTGCCCAATATTGCATAAGGGGCTCTTTAAAAGCCTTATAAGCATCTATGGAGTGGGCTCCTAAAAGCTGCTGTTATTGGCCCAACTTCCTCTTGCAGGCCCCTGATGGTAGTTGTCTGTTTTATAGAATTGTATCAAATACTTACTCCGGTAAGTATCCTCTAATTGTAAGTCTGTAGTGATCCAAGAGTTGTATCTTCCCAGTGATGTCCATACTTTCTCCCTGTGATGGTCAGCCCAGTAACACATTATAGACCAGAGGTCTCTCATCTTCTCTTCAGATGTTGGTTTATTGCGCAGGCCATTGTACTGTTCCTCTGTCAGAAGCTTCTGTTCCAGGAGATCATCTAGCACTGGATCTACCATCATTGTGCTTTCTATCAGCTCAGACATGTATTTCATGAGAAAGGTCTTTCCAGCTGTAGACAGATGTGAGAAGTCATTCATACTTTTATTATTATACTTTATAACAGTCCATCTCTTGGTATGGATTGTGTAATATACTCTATATACACTCTATCATCAGACATCACCAAGAAACTTATAACATATGTTCACTTACTACAACAGGTCAGACAGTATTGGTCTAACAACGTCTTGTTTCTCTCCATATCTCTGATGATGGTGTAGTTGTGCTTCCTCAGGGCCAGGTAGAACATGTCCTTGTTACTGTAATGCCAAATCCCTGTTATATCATACAGGTGTCTCATCTTCTCCTCAGACGTTGTGCTTTTCATCAGATCATTGTACTGTTCCTGTGTCAAAAGCTTCTGTTCTCGTAGATCTTCTAGAAATGGATCTATGACCGTTATCCTCTCTATGAGATGTGACCGGAATATGTCCACAAAGTGAATGTTATCTGCAGAGTCAAGAAGATTCACTATGTCATTCCATGTACTTTGTTATTATAACAACATGTCTACTCTGTCCCACTCCTCAATTCCAGAGATCAACTCTGTAATATTATTTTAATTAAGCTTAGCATAATATTAGGCTTAGTATATGGTAAGGGAATGTTGGTCCTGGAAAGTGATTGGACGGATCCAGACTTCTGATGAAGCTCTGCTCAGAACAGGGATCCGATGCTGTGTGGGAAGGAGGCAACTCAGACAGAAGAGGTCAGAAAGCAGACAGAAGAAAAGAAGCCAGAAAAGGTCAGAGGACACAGAGAGAGAAGTCAGAAGAGATCATAGAACAGAGAGAGAGAACCCAGGATAGGTCTGAGAACAGATTGTGAAGCATGGAGAGAAAGCACAATAGGTGGCCAGAAGAAGTCAGAAAATAGTTAAAAGTTAAAGAACATAGACAGAAACAAGTAGAGGAAGCCTGGCCAACCTGTGACTCTCCAGGTGTTGTGAAACTACCAGTCCCAGCATACTTTACCTGCATAGGCATAGCTGTCACCTGACAGAGCATGCTGGTAGTTGTAGTTTTAGAACACCTGGAGAGCCACAGGTTGGCCAGCCCTGCAGTAGTCATCTGTAGGAAAAAACAAATTTGTATCAGTTTACACTCTCCTGACCCCGGGTGTAAGTACTAATAAAGGGCCAGATCCAGAGCTTTGCTTAACCTTCCCTCACGAAGCGTATGCACTCCGGAGTAGTTTATATGCACTCCTCTGGGCACTCCCCTCGTATGGACATATTTTCGCCACTTTACGTTTTCCAAACCCTACCTTAACTTTTCAGAACGTAAGTAGCGACGTCCGTACAGGCCTCACGTCTGTAAGCGCCTAAGCACGCCCATACTGTACAATTTAAATGCCTCACCCCACCTCCGAAACATAATAACGTGGTTGTCATGCCCCTTGACACGTATGTGCGCTACTGATACGCTGCTGGCACAGACGTTCCAAGTTACGTCTCGCAACATCTGCCACGCGCATGCACAATTCATATTAAATAGGGATTTTACTTCTCTGACTAGCGTACATTATTCTGCCCCAGGCCCGATGACGATATTAGGGATGATATGCTGCACACACTATGGAACACACATTTTTTTTTTATATGCAAAATATGGCAAAATACGCACAACTCAGCATAACGCCCAACACATGAGGACTGGACGTCTTCTTCTTTTTGCTGTGGGCTCACAACAGCCTCTGGCTTTACCTACATCTTGAGGACCATTTTAGTTGATGCTGCCCCAGCCTACACAGAGAAAGCTCTAAACACTAATTTTTTTACTTTAATAATTGTCCTCTCTTAGTTGCCCATTTTTCAATGCATTGTTACATGTGATAAACTGTTCATTGCCTTTGAAGTATAAGTATCATATCCTGCATTATATAAAGATTCTGCATTTACCTCTCATACTTTCTCTTTCCATGTTCCTGATGACAGAGAAATTGTATTTCTTCAGAGTCTTATAGAACTCGTCCTTGTCCGCGTCTCCCCAGTGTCTGATCCTGTCATACAGTGCTCTTGTCTTCTCCTCATACGTTGTATATTTACATAAATCATTATAGTGTTCCCTTGTCAGAATCCCCTTTTCCCGAAGATCATCCAGAACAGGATCAATCAGCACAATCCTTCTTATAATATCCGATCGGTGTCTGTCCACAAAGTGATCTTCTGCTCAGAGACAAGAGAAACATTATCTGTGTTTTTTTACATAACACTTTTTGTATATAATAAAGAATTTAGGAGGTGACAATATCTAGAAATGTCTGTCAGACATTGCATGTTAAGGGGACAAATGTAATTGGACCACAAAAAACACATGCATAGGGATCCACAATCACAGGTAGAGTTATATGAAGTCCTGACCATTTACAGTTGATATCCAGACCCTCTGTTGGAAGGTGTCAGAAGAGTCATTGGGGGTAGATCCAGAACTCCGCTTGCAATACGTTTACTCGCGTAGCGTATTTTCGTGTGCGTACCTTCTATACACTCCCCTTAGCAAACCCCTTGTATTTTGTCAGAGATCCGCTTTCCAAACCCTTCCTTAACTTTTGCCCACGTAACCGATGTCATCCGCTCACGTACAGATGTGCAACACGTATTTATGCAGCTAAGCACGCCCATACTGTACACTTTAAATACAAACCCCCGCCTACACAGCGTATTTCCGACGTATTGGCACGCCCACACATACGGATTTACGTGACAAATACGTGAATGACCCATACGCTCAGAGTTACGCAACGTTACGGAGCGTATTTTCTATGGTGCGCATGCGCAGTACTTACCAAAACACGATTTTACATGTCTGCCACGCGTAAATTCGCTCACAAGCGTTGTTCTGGATCTGCCCCATTGCTCTTAAGTCTGGGTGGGTCTGTATGTGCTTACACCCTGCTAATTAATAAAGCCCCATCTGTCATTTCACTGTTGTTAAAACAAATCAAGCCAAAAGGGATGGCAGCTGGAGCTGCGGAAGCAGAAGATGTCTGATTCCATTGCAATCCGGGACGGTTTAATTATTCTGGGTTTTTTATGGGTACAGCCATGGGCACCAGATGCACTCCTAGGCCTTTATCCAGAACTAATAATGACAGCCGGCTTTCATGCATAAGTCTGGATGTGTGATCACACTGTGCATGCGCACACCAGCAGTTACATATTAGAAAATTCCATACGTTGGGGTGTGACGCTAGGAAAAGTTTGGGCGTGGGGAAGGCATTTAAATTGTATAGTATGGTCTAGCTTTGGCACTACCACAAGACAAGTCATTCTGTACGCACAGCGTTACGTGCGGGGGACCTAGTTCATAGATAATCTGTTTTATTTCATTTATTTCTTTTTAAATTGTAGCACTTCTATTTTATTATATATATACCCAAAAATCATAGAGTAGAGTATATTATAATATATCACTATATCTATTATAATAGTTCTCAACATCATAGTTGGAAAACAACATCCCTAAAGGGTATTTTCGAAAGTTAAAGAAAATAAAACAATTTCATGTTGTAATTCATAATATAGACCTCATTACTGTCCCTCCAGAGCTGACTGAAATATTTATACAATTATAATCCAAAGACAGTAAAATGCAGGATAGTGTGACTGATAGAGGAAGAAAATATCTACTTGTTATACTTACGGGAAAACGGGGGCTTAAATATATTGATTGGTTTCTTATACTGTGAAAACAAGTCTCTAATAATGAAGGCGTTGTATCTTCTCAGTGATAAACATATTTTTCCTTTGTCAAAGTTACCCCAGGAAGTCACTATATCACAGAGGCCTCTCATCTTCTCCTCAGATGTTGGTTTGTTACACAGGTCATTGTACTGTTCCTCTGTCAGAAGCTTCTGTTCCAGGAGGTCATCTAGCACTGGATCTACCATGGTGATCCTTCTTATCAGAACAGACTGATACTCCTTCAGAAAACTCCCACCAACTGTAGATTTTACAGGGGAATCATTATATAAATAGATTTTACCATAGAGTCTCTTCAGTTTGATTCTGCCAAATTCAGAAAATATCACTTACTGTAATAGTAGATGTCATATATTGGAAACCTCTCCCTGTTTCTCTCCAGATCTCTGATGACCGGGTAGTTGTGCTTCCTCAGAGACAGATAGAACGTGTCTTTGTCAGTGAACCATGTTATAATGCCATAGAGGGCTCTCATTGTGTCTTGGGGTGTTGTGGTTTTCATCAGATCATTGTACTGGTCCAGTGTCAGCAGGTTCTGTTCCAGTAGATCATCTAGAACTGGATCTATCTCTGTTGTCCCCTCTATCAGTTCTGTCCGGAATATATCCACAAAGTGATCACCTGCAGAATAAAGTTACAATGATAACTTTCTACGTAATTCTCATAATGGATTCCTCTGCTCTAACCTTCTATGATTGATATCTATCTACTTATCATTTTTATTTACACTTAGTCCCATAGAACATAGGGCCAGATCCAGACCTAAGTACACTGTAAGTACGCTCTCGTAGCGTATTTACGCGATCCTAAGTACTACGCACTTCCCGGCCTCTCCCCTGGGTCATTCGTAATTTTGCTGATTTACGGTTACCAAACCCTACTTAAGCTTTTAACTTTTAACTTAACTGCGCTCGTGAGTAACATCCTGACCGTCGTATCTGCAGCACCCACCATACTGTACGATTTAAATGCCTCCCTCCGCCACCACTGCGTATTTACAGCTAGCGTAGGGTTGACACGCCCCTTTATACGTAGTTACAAAATTGTTCTGACCGACCAGAGATACGATGCGTAACATCTGACGTGCGCATGCGCAGAACGTACAAACAGTCAAAGTTACGCAAGCAGCTTGAGTAACTTCGCTGTCGTACTTAGTGACTACATTTTCCCGGGATGGTTATATTGGTCCTTGATGTGTATGGAAGCCGTTCTTTTAGATGAGCTACAATCCTGCATACATGTCAGACTGAGACAATCCTCTCTACAATTGACTCTGTCGTTGCTATAAACATGTGCATCCAGTATATTTTCTTTTGTAGAATGGAAAAATGCATGGACAGCTCTAGGTATAAAAGCATCTATTAATGGCGTAAGCTGGGAACCCCTCAAAAACATGTTCTCTCCTCCCCACAGCTCATTATCCCTACATCCGTATCCTGACCTTCTATCACATTCTACCCTGGAGAATAATCTTTAATTGAATCAAACTTTATTCCATCTATATTTACACATTATAACCCTCAACATGGCCCAGATCCAGAACAACGCTTCGGAGCGAATTTACGCGTGGCAGAGGCGTAAAATCGCCTTTTGGTAAGTACTGCGCGTGCGCACCATAGAAAATACGCTCCGTAACGTAGCGTAATTGTGAACGTATGGGCCATTCACGTATGTGTCATGTAAATACTTACGTGTGGGCGTGCCAGTTTTACGTGAGTCCAAAATACGTCTAAAATACGTTAAGTAGACGGGGGTTTGTATTTAAAGTGTACAGTATGGGCGTGCTTAGCTGCGTAAATTTGTGTTGCCCATACGTACGTGTGCGGATCACTGCGGTTACGGCGGAAAAAGTTAAGGTAGGGTTTGGAAAGCGTATTTTGACAAAATATGTACGTTCAAGGGGTGTTACTAGGGGAGTGTATAGAATATACGCACACGAAAATACGCTACGCGAGTAAACGTACGGCAAATGTAGTTCTGGATCTACCCCCATGATAGTAATATAATATTTAAACAAAATCTTAATATATGTAAATAAACGGGCAAAGACTTAGGAGGCATTTTCCCTGCAGTCAGATTCCTCAGTTTCCAAATGCATCTGAGCGAAAGAAACGGAGGTAGGCCTGGCTTCTGATTAATGACGCTTCCTGCCAGGGGATCAGGTTGTGCTCATAACTGTGAGGAGTTTCATAATCCCATGTACAGTGTAGTCTTATAGGGATTCGTAGGGTCGATAGGTTCAGACTTCTGATCCATCACTATTTTAAGTGTGAATGGATCGGAAAGTTTAAGGTAGTGTCTTGCAGTTGTAAGTCCAAGTGAGCAATAAGAGTGGTCTCTCAAGTGCTTGCCTGGATGCAGGGATGCAGCGGGGATCTGATTCCTATCAGTAGCAGGGGTTATCAGGTTCTTAATTAACAAAGTACCTAGTTTGATAAAGCAATGACCGTGATCTTACAGTAGCCATTATAAACGTGCTCTGGAACAACCAATGTGCTTCCAGGTCACACATCAGGATAACCGGTCACCATCTGACAGCAGTTATTAGAGGTTTTGATCACTGCGGAATAAAAGTTTCTGTTCTAGAAGATTCCGGGCCGGATTCAGAACCCCGTCTTTTTTTACATAAGTCCTTTATTTTCTGAATCTAGCTACTATGCATGCGTAGTAACTATTTTACGCTATCTATTTAAAGACCGCATATACGCAATCTACATAACGAAATGCTACGTAGATAGCATAAAATATTTACTATGCATGTGTAGTAGCTAGATTTAGAAAATTAGGGATGTAGGTAAAAAAAAGTCGGGGGTTGTGAATCCGGCCTTCGATTACTAGTAGTGCTGGTAATGCCAGGAATCCCCGTGGCTGGAAAGGTGCTTTCAACATGATAAAGGGATAAAGGACCTAATTCACACTTAAGAACGCGTTAGGTGCCGTAATATACGCAACTTATAGCAATGAAACTCCCTCGGCACGCCCCCGGTTTTCAGGTTCTTATGCGACTTACCAGTGTCATAGGGCTCCCTTACCTGTAGGTTTGCATGTAAATGCGTAGGGCGTCTACTTAGGAACTTACCGGCATAACCGCGCCTTCATTTGCTCGTTTAAATGCCTCTCTCCACCCAAATCTGCGTATCTGCAGAGTTACTTATTCATTGAACGCCCATTCTTGCATCTGTTGCTAGGAACCTAGAGACTTTAAGTTCTTAGTGTATAAGAACGGAATTTGCGTACTTAAGTCCTACATCAATAGCGTAGAAAAGTTACTAAGCATGCTCAGTGCATCCGTTCTTAAATATACGCACCCAAGATCATAAGAATTCATAAGTGTGAATCAGGCCCAAAGCTCATAAAATTAGGAGAAGAATGCAACATGATTCAAATAGTTGAATTTGTTTTGTTTTCCAGGCTGTAATATTAGAAAAAGTCATGATTTATGAAAGTGCAACACAACATCTACGAGGTGTCTGAGTGCTCCATTATGGTATAACAAGGGTTTCCCATCTGACTCCACTAAACCCCGGATATTTATTACTTTATAAGTCTATACTTACACAATCCCATCTCCTTCTGTCTAATCTCAGAGTACTTGTGTTTCCTCAGAGTCAGGTAGATCAGGTCCAGGGTGATATCATCACTGGATTTAACCATTTCATAGAACTTCCGGTCTCTCAATGTTTCATCTTCTGTCAAATCTTTATACTGCTCCGGTGTCAACAGCTTCTGATCCAGGAGATCCTCTAGAACTGGGCTCCCCTTACATACGACGTCTGGTAGCAGAATGTTTTGCAGGATTTTATATATATAATCATACCTGTCTGGAAAAAACATGCAATACATAGTCAATATTTCTTCCTCCCTCTTTAACCTGTTGAGCTTCTATAGTTTTCATTCAAGAGACTCTTGAATGATGTATTTGACTTTCAGCTGGATCCCAACTTACACTTTACATTGACCAAATAGACATCATTCAACCAACACATGCAAAAGCACAGCAACTTACAAATAGTAGCACACATAGATCTCATACACTGATTGGTGGACGATATGAGGTTTGATCTGGTATCTGACCTTTACCTGGAGGGGTTTGATTTTTAAAGAGTGTGCTAGTTGTGATATTTTATGGGGACCTTCCCTCTGATGAAATCGCCGCAGAGCGATGAAACGCGTAAGGGCTGACTCATCACTTGCACTCTAACCACAGCTTCTACTCTGCCTTCCCTGTTTATACGATTGGGATTTCTCACTTTCAGTCTGCCCTGTGCACCTCTGGGGGACTGTAGCTGTTTGTCCGTGCAGTTGGAGATACAGGTATACAGCACCTTCTAACATCACGAGCATACATTGCTCAATACTGCTACCATCTACCTATGAGTTGCTCCCACCTAACTTTTGCACCGTGCACCTACAACTTTGCTTGTCGGTACGACGTCTGGTAGCAGAATGTTTTGCAGGATTTTATATATATAATCATACCTGTCTGGAAAAAACATGGAATACATAGTCAATATTACTCCCTCTTTAACTTGTTGAGCTTCTATAGTTTTCATTCAAAAGACTCTTGAATGATGTATTTGACTTTCAGCTGGATCCCAACTTACACTTTACATTGACCAAATAGACAAATAGTAGTGCACATAGATCTCATACACTGATTGGTGGATGATATGAGGTTTGATCTGGTATCTGACCTTTACCTGGAGGGGTTTGATTTTTAATGAGTGTGCTAGTTGTGATATTTTATGGGGACCTTCCCTCTGATGAAATCGCCGCAGAGCGATGAAACGCGTAAGGGCTGACTCATCACGTGCACTCTAACCACAGCTTCTACTCTGCCTTCCCTGTTTATACGATTGGGATTTCTCACTTTCAGTCTGCCCTGTGCACCTCTCACCTTGCTCGTCAGTCACTGTGACGCTGCACACTTGCCTGCTGCAAATTGGAGTCCACGTCCAGCTCCTTGGTTATTATTTCTCCGGCAACCACGTGCAGCGCTCTCCAGCTGACTGTCCACACGTTGCGGCCAACTCCTGCTCAGCCTTCTATACAGCTCCTGTTGTTTGGATCCAGCCACAAGGTATACAGCACCTTCTAACATCACGAGCATACATTGCTCAATACTGCTACCATCTACCTGTGAGTTGCTCCCACCTAACTTTTGCACCGTGCACCTACAACTTTGCTTGTCGGTATTTGCCATTTCCTCCAACTTAGGAGCGATTTAACTTCTATTTTACCACATCATTGAAAGTGCAGTAATTTTAACATTGCATTTATATGCACACATTCACCGTATCAGGAACCCATTCCCGTTTCCAATACTTATCAAGACTCACATCTACATTTATCAACCCAGGGTACCCTGTGATCCTTTTTGGGATTATTTGCTTTGCAGAGCACAGACCTGTGGACATATCGCAATCCACCTTTTGTGGAGTTATCCATCTGCATATGATTAGTCTTTTTCATATTTTTATCATTATTATTTTTTATCTGTGTATACAATAATAAATATTATTATTTTTTATCTGTGTATACAATAATAAATTGTCTATTTTTTTTATTGCCATCTAGTATAAAAGAGCCTTTTTTATATCTATATTTCTGGCGCTGCTCACCATCTATTTTTGTTTGTGCATTTTTCACAGGCCCCAGACCCATTTTTTTGAGTAAGCAGCTTCAAATATAGATATCAATAATAGTATATCTTTATACATTCATTTTGTTAGTTGTGCTTTTGGCGCAGACGTACCTGTGCAGTACATTTTGTTTATTTTATGGGGAGTGTCTGATTCATTTATTTTTTTATACCTTTTTGGTTTGATTTGAGTCTTATTTCTAATGAGGGGTCTGAATTATTTTTTAGGTTTCTCATTTAAATCTTTAACATGGGGCCCCATAAAACCTAGGGCTGCCTGTGTTATAGAATATTATGTTAAT
Organism: Limnodynastes dumerilii; assembly: GCA_011038615.1. Taxonomy (NCBI): domain Eukaryota; kingdom Metazoa; phylum Chordata; class Amphibia; order Anura; family Limnodynastidae; genus Limnodynastes; species Limnodynastes dumerilii. Next base: position 32,541 of record WWET01004607.1, on the reverse strand, counting down.
AAATATTTACATTATATTATTAAAGTTTATGGAACATACATTTTTACATAATGATACAGAGACTTACTGGTATCATCCAGTTGGTATGGATATCTCCGGCTCTCTTCCATTTCCAGGTCTCTGATGACTGAGGGGTTGTATCTTCTCAGGGAGCTGTAGGCCGCGTCCTTACCGGCGTCATCCCAGGATTGGAGGATATCACAGAGTTTCCTCATCTTTTCCAGAGATGTTGTTTGTTTGGTCAGATAATCGCACTCTTCCTGCGTCAGCCGCCCCTGTTCCTGGAGATCGTGTATTACTGGATGTATCTCCGTTATCCTTCTGATAAGATCCGACCTGTGTTTCTCCAGAAACCTGACTGCAAAGTGACCAAAATCATATAAATCACACGTATCACACCTCTGTTATGTCTTTACATTTACTGTATTACGTTTCTGTGCCTATTGTCAGATATAGTATTTTTAGAAAATATAAAATATATAGCGTTTTCCCATTTACACAGATACCTGTGATACAGATGTATGGAGATGTATTTCCTCTGCTATTGTCATGAAAACTTTGTTAAGAAGTTAACCCCTACCCCCCGCCGCAACCTATGAAATAAAGAACGGCGCTACAGGGCATACTGGCCCAAGTAGAACTACAATCGCCAGCATGCCCTGCTAACCAGTGCCTGCGGCGCCAAATTGTGTGACATGCCCATTAATAAAAAAACAACCATACTGTGCCCTCTTAAAAAATACATTGAAAACTTCAACATGTTCCCCCAAAAATTATAATGTAATAAAATATGGCCAATATCCCTGTCCCCTACATAAAAAATATAAATACAGTGCCCACATAATAAAATGATTAAAAATGGTCACATGTGCCGTTCTAAAATATAAATAATAAAAAAAAGTCCAATATCCCTGTTCCCTTCCCAAAAAAAAACCAGTGCCCTCATAATAAAATTAATGAAAAATCCCACATGACCTCACCATATATTGTTTTTTTTTAATTATTTATATTTTAGAGGGGCACATGTGGCTATTTTTAATCAGTTTATTATGTGGGCACTGTATTTATTTATTTTTATGTAGGGGACAGGGATATTGGCCATATTTTATTACATTATAATTTTTGGGGGAACATGTTGATGTTTTATATGTATTTTTTTAACGGCACAATACGGTTGGTTTTTTCTTAAATGAATGGGCATGACACGTTATTTGGATACTGGATACTGGATAGCAGGACATGCTGGCGATTGTAGTTCTACTATCGCCAGCATGCCTGGTCATACATGGGCATGCTGGCAATTGTAGTGCTACTTGCGCCAGCTTGCCCTGTTGGGCTGTTCTTTATTTCATAGGTTGCGGTGGAGGGGGTGGCGAGGGGAAAGGGTAACTTTTTTACAAAGATAAAAACTAAAACAAAAAAGAAGCCATGCGGTCAGAGCAATTAAGGCTCCGACTGTTTTTATTTTTTATTTTTTACAGACCAACTTTTTCTACGGTCAATACAGAGGTGCGTGTTTTTTTTAAACACACACCTCTGAATAGCACATTTTAGCGGATACGACTTCCGCATCCGCTAAAACTCTGAATCAGGTCCATAATGTTCTTTTTAATAAAACAAGTATAACAATCATTCACTATTAAACAGTAAACAGCAGAGAGATCACCACACACCGTCCAGACGGCCACTCCCCATGAAATAAATACACAGACACCATAGCTGCGATATAAAAGGGGACATGGTTAGATTGAATTGCGGCCAATTGAAATTGAAATTTCAATTTATAAATTTGCCAAGCAGTATTGGCCCAATAGCAGATGGGGGGTTGGGCCTATTCCCCCAACTATCAAACATACCCCCACAAAGATCAAAGGTCTATTGACCTTGGTGCCCCCTCAAGACCAGTCTTCCAGTAAAAACAGCTTTAATTTCTCCCATTCACATCTGCCCGACCCAACCACCAAAGTATGATGTCTTCACAACGATCCCAGGCTGTGTTTGTTGCCCGACTGGTTCCCCTTCCCCCCCCCCTCGAAATCTCCCAAGAGCTAACCCCCCCATTTCTTGCTGACCCCCCACTGCTACCGTTGCACCATGCACCGTCTGAAATGGAAAAGTTAAAACTAAATAAAAATATACATATGAACTTATCTAGACTAAGGGAGGAAGAATCTGACTGAGAGGCTGAAATCCCTGCCAACCCCCTTTAAGTAACCTATCTAAGCCCACCCCCAACTCTCTAAACCACCCACCCCTGCCTATCCCAACCCTTAATTACAATGGGCCAGATCCAGAACAACGCTTGTGAGCGAATTTACGTGTGGCGAAGACGTAAAATCACGTTTTGGTAAGTATTGTGCATGCGCACCATAGAAAATATGCTCTGTTACGTAGCGTAAATGTGAACGTATGCGCCATTCACGTATGTGTCACGTAAATCCTTACGTGGGGGCGTGCCAATTTTACGTGAGTCTAAAATACGTCTGAAATACGCTATGTAGGCGGGAGTTTGTATTTAAAGTGTACAGTATGGGCGTGCTTAGCTGCGTAAATACGTGTTGCCCATACGTACGTGTGCGTATCACTGCGGTTACGTGGGCAAAACTTAAGGTAGGGTTTGGAAAGCGGATCTCGGACAAAATACGTACATTCAAGGGGTGTGCCTAGGGGAGTGTATAGAAGGTACGCACACGAAAATATGCTACGCGAGGAAACGTATTGCAAGCGGAGTTCTGGATCTACCCCTATATTATTAACCCATTGACCCTGTCCTTTTGGTATCTGGGGCCTTGGTTCTTCTTACATGTTTTTACCAGTGACACAGATGCATGGAGGATTATCATGGTCAGTGCATTGCTCCGCTATTGTCATGTGATGTGTTGCGTCATAGAGTCACATCTGTGAGTAGAATTATGGACCAGAACTCTGATGCCGGAACCCTGCTGCATCCTAAATTCTGTATGAGTCACTTTGCTAACACGGGTATATAACTGTATATACTACTCAATGAGTGAATTCACTTTAGGAACGGCAACCCAGTAGATAGGGAAACAGATTTTATTAAATACACTCTAAAATAACATTAACTAAAACTAAATAAAATATGTACCAACTGCAAAAATGTAATTGTGTTGAACAATGGCTACTATGTAACGGTAATCCTGAAGAGAAATAATCAACGTCTTAGAGGGACTGAAGAGTTCATACACAAGGAAAAATGAATTTCATATAATATAAGTAGTATATACAGTTTTATAATTATCATGATATATTTTTAAGCTGTGTCTTTCCTTTATTACTGTTCTTTGCTGGGAAAGTTTCAAAAA
>WWET01004607.1:0-16447 GCA_011038615.1 Limnodynastes dumerilii | reverse complement strand
TGTATTATGATGTATAAAGATCTGTATTATGATGTCATAGACCTTTAATATGATGTTATAAACTTGTATTATGATGTATAAAGATCTGTATTATGATGTCATAGACCTTTAATATGATGTTATAAACTTGTATTATGATGTATAAAGATCTGTATTATGATGTCATAGACCTTTAATATAATGTTATAAAGCTGTATTATGATGTAGAAAAATCTGTATTATGATGTCATAGACATAGTTACATAGTTACATAGTTACATAGTTGATGAGGTTGAAAAAAGACAACAGTCCATCAAGTTCAACCTATTTTGGATCTCCTGCGATCCCTATCTTTATATTGGACGTTAATCCATATAAAGCAACATCAAAACTGTTGCAATCCTAAGATAAATAAATACATACATTTCTACCTTGCTCCACTACTGTCCTTTATTTAAATGAGCGGTCCTGGTAACCCTGAATGTCCTTTTCTGCTAAAAATGTATCTAATCCTTTCTTAAACATATCCAGTGAATCTGCCATCACAACCTTTTCTGGCAGTGAACTCCATACCCTGACTGCCCTTACTGTGAAGAACCCTTTCCTTTGCTGGTTGTGAAACTTCTTTTCCTCTAACCTTAGTGGGTGCCCCCGTGTCCTGTGTACAGTCCTTGGGGTAAAAAGTTTCCATGAAAGTTCTCTATATTGAAATTGAAAGTTACATGTTACTTTATGTAGAAGATAGCTTCAAGAATGAATTTTTACTGTTTTTGCACAATTTTGCCCAGTTAAACTGTAATCAAAAACAGGGAATAGTCTGCCATCCATTGTGTAAAATTACATTTATGGCAGGTCCACCTGCTGGTGAAAATTGAATAGGGCTTTTTAAAATATTTATGTGTAAAAGAAAGGTATTTTCTGTTTGATATCATGCCAGGACCAGTAACAGCAAAATGCAGGTACAATATGTTATGGCTATTGTACCAAATGTCTGCTAATGTTATATTTATGTAATTGGTATTCTAGTTAGTAGAATAATAGAATTGTATTTTATCCTGTTCTACAAATCTACAAATCATCTTTCAGTTTCCCCATTATTACCTGTGACATCTGAAGAGAAGTAACTATGTTGATAAGGGTAACTCTCATCGATGGCGCTTGTTGCATTGAATTTTGTCAATCCTTGATAATGATACGTCCTGTTGTTGTGTTCCATCGTTTCGTCTGTAAATGACTCCGCTGGGGATAGGTGTGGTCCTGATTTGGGTTGTGGGAGAAGATGTTTGTGATCAGATTGTAATGTCTGGCCTAAGGTTTTTGATCTTTTATCATCTAGAACCAAACAAGAGAGTAAAGAGAGAGAAAAATTTGTACGCAGTAAGTTAGGATTACACGGGGTTGGTGAGTTTTAACCTACAGTATAATGAGGAAAAATGTAAATATCTGGGGCATTAGCATTAGCTGACACTAACTGGGCACAACTGTGCTGTCTCTAAGGTAAAATGTTCTGTATAGAGTGATAAAGACCATGATGTAACAAGTTATCTCTCTGTATGGAATCTTCCTGTCTCTATGATGATTGAAGCAGTGACATATTAGTGACATTATTCAGATACTGTACATCTTTTACTGCTTACTTTGACCTAAATTGCTTTCTTCCATCTGTGTGTAGCCAGATTTTCTCTAGAGAAAATGTAATATAAACATTGTTTTACAATCACCTATGAGACATATGTAGTAATGTATCGCTGCATAACAAGAACATACATATAGAACATATAAAAACATATGGAATGTGATGTCAGTTCAGAGCCACATGACCCATCCAGTGTTCCCAATGCATATTTTCTTTTATACCATTGTGTCCTAATAAACTGGATGGGTGTAGGTTTAGAGGAAATGTGTGGAAAAATTACTTAACTCAAAGGGCAGTAATTAAGTGATAGTATCTAGGGTCTAAGGTCAGTGTGATTTAATTAGGGAGACTGGATGATAACTATCTCTTATTTCTTATTTATTAACAGCTTTTTTATTGCACCATCATATTGCAGAGTGTATTTTACATTCGTCCCTGCCTCATTGGGGGTACATTCTAATTTCCATAACACATACATAGACTAGGGTCAGTTTAGTCTGCAGTCAATTAACTAGCATGTTTTTGGCATGTCAGAGGAAACCATTTTACCCAGAGTATACCCACACAGACAAGGGGAGAACAAAGAAACTCCACACAGATAAGGCCTGATTGAGATGGTTAAAATATACAAGAATGATGGCAGTGAACTCAATGAACTCATGAATCTATGACCTCAGCACTGTGACACACAAGTGCTACTCACTGAGACACCATATTGTTCATTCTTTACGGTTCTATATGCTTTATATGTATGTTCTAGGTAATATCTATAAGAATAATCTCATTGGTTGGCTTTCCGCATAGTTAGTCAAATGCAAACCCTTACCACAGCTTTGAATCATTCTCTTAATTTTTCTCACGTTTGTTAGATCTTTATTTTGCTCGGTGAAGAGAAACAGGTCTTTGGCCAAGTCTTTGATATCTGGCTGGTTCCTCAGTATCCGATCCATCTCAGCTGAGCTGCTGTCCTCTAGGTCATCAATCACCACAATCACATTGTCCTTTCCTGTAACCGGGTGACACACTGTCATAACATTTGCTGGGTACAAACTTTACAACTTATTTACCAATCACCTGTTATACAACTATCGCACACAATCATTTATTCATCTTACTAGTAACATTGGACCGTATTCACATCTAAGAAGCTCCGGTTTCTTAGGCTCATAATTTGCGCAGTAGTATATTTACACAATCTACCTTCCAGTTAGGTAGGTGCTTACAGAAGCGTAGCTAGTATTGGTTTTGTAGGGCATGTTCCCTAGGCGCTGATGGCTTTGGAGGCGCCATCAGGTCACTTACCCTACAAAACCCACACAAAAAGAAAATGAAAGAATAAACCCCTCTTACCTTTCTCTCTGCATCTGAGAGCAACTGCAGCGCAGCATCCTCCAATCAGTGTTCAGCCGGACAGCGCCGGCCTATAGGACACACTGCGAGATTAGCTCACTCTCGCAGTGTGTCATGTGACCGGCGAGGGGAGGATGGGAGGGGAGGGTGCCACACCGCTCTGCAGTTGCTCTCAGACGCAAAGTGTAAGAGGGGCACCATTTGGGCATTTGCCCTGGGCGCCATTTGGGCTAGTTATGCCCCTAGATGCATAGATTGCCCCCGTGCAGTCTTTAAAGGCCGCACAGAATAGTTTAGTTAGAAAAAGGCGGCCTAATGCCGCCTCGGGAGTGGGAGGGGGAGGGGTTTAGATTAGCGGGGAGGGCGGAAGGAGGCGGAGAGAGGCATTCTCTGTGCGTAGTTTAATTTTTAAGCTAGAAACCGTGCACAGCTAGTTAGGTTACCTCTATGGCGCTCTTATGTACCATAAGGTACCTAAAAAATGGGGGGGGGGCGGGTTAGGGGCTGAAGACTGAGTTAGATGTGGATCTGTCTGCACCTGACTCATTCTACGGTGTGAATACGGTCCATTGTGGCATTACACATATGATAGTGAGATCCAATGTCTTGTAGCTTGTATGTATGATCACGGGGATGCTGTTCTTCGATTGTTGCTCATAATCCGATGACCAGACATATCATTTCATCGGCATGATTATTGAGGAGTGTATAGGCTACAAAACATGTTCTCGGGTTTGTGTCATAATTTTCTACATTGTAATATCCCAATTGGTCACATAGTTCATCTAATCATGTAGTGTTTACCCAGCACAGGCCTCGTTCTATAGAGATCATCTACCGGCAATAAGTGAGGTTTGTGTCTGATCTAGAATGGTGACAGCTGGTGACAAGTGCAGGCTCCATGTTATTTGGTAAAATATTTAGTAAGAACTCACCCAGGGTCTGAGATAGTTCTTTGAGTTCGGTGTCGTACATGGAATCTGTGACATTGGTGATGTTAACACGTCCGTAATTCTTTGTGTGATAGAGAATAGCAAATGGGCACTGTGATAGCCCTTCATAAAATGCTTGGAGATTGTTAGTAACTTGGACATTTTGGACATTTATTTGTCTCATCGTGTCTGTGTTCCTCAGCTCACTTGTTAACCACATATAGTTATCTTCTGTGGACCTGGAGAAGATGCTGACTGAGATGGGACCGAGACGTCTGAGTTTTGCTGATGGATCCTGCAAGTTCTTATTCTTGCTGTTAGTCTTATTGCTAGGTTTTGTGCTTTCCCCTGTGAATGTATTTATAGGTGACATGTTTCTTCCTGATTTGTGACTAAGTGGTGGATCCTTTTGTTGAGAGGAAATGCTTGAAACTGGACATAAGATATGGGACAAATAAATGTATTAATGAAAAACAGAGACACAGATGTGATTCCATATTAGATTGCAACACGGCAGCTGCTTCTGGGCACACATTAGAAGCTCAGGTAATTAAATTAATTTAAAACATGGCAAAAATAATTTACAAATAGTTGCAAACACATAAACATTTTCCACATGCCACATATGAAAAAGTTCTGTCACTATTTTTCAGACTCATGAACCTAACACATTTTGGGCCTGATTCAGAGATGCGATTGCGAAAAGATCGCAAATATACGCATCTAATGTTAAGATCCTAGCAGGTTCCAGCCCACTGCATAAAGAGTCACTCCCCTTGCAAACAGCGGTGGATCTTAAACTTAGACCACCATTGACTAGCCCTAACTCTACGCTGTCATTTGGGATCTTAAGTGACGTGGTAGCGTTCATTTAAGATCCTAAGTGTCAGCCCACGCCCACTTTCCCTCATTTCCCTGCCTCCCCCCGCCCATTTCCATGTAAATCCTTAAGATCTTAAAGATTCGCAGCACTTAAGATCTTAAGTGCTTGCGTGTGATTCAGACTTACGCTCTTAGCGAATTTACGCTCCTAACCGCTACGTAGACGGTGTTGCACTATTACTACGCATGCGCAGTTTTGCAAATTTTCTAGGATCTTAAATTTACGCTCCTAAGTGCCGTGGAAATCGTATCTCTAAATCAGGCCCTTTGTCATGTGATTGAGGGGTAAATCGTAGAAGTTACTAACTAAATACAGTAATGACTTAAAGATGTCTTTTAGTTGTGCTTTGCCAGCTGCAGAACAATAGATTCAGGATGTATCTTGTGTCCTCTATTTCCATCTACTGTAGCTTTTCTTGATTAGCTGTCTGCTGATTTTAGATTGGTTACCTAAGATCTGATTCTGCTGCCACTGACCTTGGACTCTTTTTGTATCTTTCTGTCTCTGCATCCAATAATTTGGGTCATCTTCTGAACTTTTCTCCTTAATCTTCCTCGTTGATGACTCAATTGCTGTTAAGATGAACAAAAGCTGATCCAACAAATGTGATAGTAAAAGGACAACCATAATGTCAAACTATCTACCTAGAGCTATATCTAAATACAGAGGAAAGAGATGCAAATCTCCATCACATAGTTCAGATTGTTTCTGATCACGATGTTGTATTCCCAGTTTTTCCCTTACCATTGCACAGTAACATAAGAAACTTATGTTTTTTCCTGAAGGCAGCGTCGTTTTTCTTATTTTCAGTAAATATGATGATCTGGGAGGAGAGTCGGTGGAGACTGGGCTGATTCCTCAGGATCCTCTGTCTCTCATCATCAGAGTCTGTCTCCATATCATCCAACACAACCATCACCTTATCTCTACCTGCAGAGACAGAGACAGCCATCATGAGATCCCAACACAACCATCACCTTCTCTCTACCCGAAGAGACAGAACCAGCCAACATGAAATCCCAACACAACCATCACCTTCTCTCTACATGCAGAGACACAACCAGCCAACATAAGATCCCAACACAACCATCACCTTCCCTCTACCTGCAGAGACACAACCAGCCAACATAAGATCTCACACAACCATCACCTTCTCTCTACCTGCAGAGACACAACCAGCCAACATGAGATTCCAACACAACCATCACCTTCCCTCTACCTGCAGAGACACAACCAGCCAACATAAGATCTCACACAACCATCACCTTCTCTCTACCTGCAGAGACACAACCTGCCAACATGAGATCCCAACACAACCATCACCTTCTCTCAACTGCAGAGACACAAAAAGCCAACATGAGATCCCAACATAACCATCACCCTCTCTCTACCTGCAGAGACACAACCAGCCAACATGAAATCCCAACACAACCATCACTTTCTCTCTATCTGCAGAGACACAACCAGCCAACATGAGATCCCAACACAACCATCACCCTCTCTCTACCTGCAGAGACACAACCAGCACACATGAGATCCCAACACAACCATCACCTTCTCTCTACCTGCAGAGACACAACCAGCCAACATGAGATCCCAACACAACCATCACCCTCTCTCTACCTGCAGAGACAGAGACAGCCAACATGAGATCCCAACACAACCATCACCTTCTCTCTACCTGCAGAGACAGAGACAGCCAACATGAGATCCCAACACAACCATCACCTTCTCTCTACCTGCAGAGACACAACCAGCCAACATGAGATCCCAACACAACCATCACCTTCTCTCTACCTGCAGAGACAGAGACAGCCAACATGAGATCCCAACACAACCATCACCTTCTATCTACCTGCAGAGACAGAGACAGCCAACATGAGATCCCAAAACAATACAAACTATCCTGAAATATCCAAAGTGTGAGTAGAGTCATTTACTAAGTCATAACAATACAGGTAACACATCGCTCAACACAAAAATGTCCTACCCTTTTATGGGAATTTATAGACTAAATGGGAAACTGCATTTTTAGAACAACCCCTTAATTTTACATCGTCTTTTACAGGAAATCTTATTCTCCTTATTTGCACAAGTTGTAATCCGTATGGTAGGGAATGGCTATGATAAGCCAATTAGTGCAAGGAGAGTGGCTACTGTTTGGATTGCTCAAATCCTTCAATACAGCGGTTACGGATGCCCACGGGTACAATCAGAAAAGTTAGGGGAGAGTTTGCTGGGTGTAAGATGGAAAAACTAAGTACGACCAAGGGGAGTGCTGAGGGGAGTGCATCGTAAGCTGGCGTAAATACGCTACTCACATGAGGCCCTCCATGGACTCTCCATGGACACCCAAACATTTCAACACAGTATTAATATATCATAAGACTTCTTTTGCCAAGAGTGTATTTAGACAATTGCAGAACAATTACAGAGCAAATTGATGTGAGAGCCTCTATGTAGCAGCCAATAGAAGCCTCCTCTACTCATCCTGTACATGGGTGTGGTTTGCTGGTATGATTCTCTACTGTATGACAGACCATTGCTTGGCAGATGAATGGTGATGGGAGATAATTGCCGGCAGTCTCCATTTTTTAAAGCGGCGGTGAACTTTGAAAATTTCTTCACCGACAGGTAAGCACCGGCATCCTTACTTTAACCATCCCCTAAACTTCCCCTTATTGAACATTAACCCTATGTCCCACAGCCTAACTCTTACCTTCCGGAGCATCTTAGGTGTAAATCCGGTCCCATATCCCCTGTATACATGGGGCTTATCAGGATTACAATAATCTTGCCTAGGATAAAAGGATTTACTAAGGTTCTAGGGCCTAATTCAGAGATCCGGCGGCAATCGGGCCGCAAATATACGCATCTAAGTGGCAGGTCGGAGCAGGTTACACCCACCAGAATAAACAGTCACTCCCCTCGCAACCTCCGGCCGGACCTAAACTTCCACCTCCATAGACTTGCCCTAACTGGCCGCAGTCACTTCCGACCCTATGTGTATTAGTTGCGTATATTTAGGGCCCTAACTCTGTAAGCGCGCCAACTTTCCCTCATCTCAATGCCTCCCCCCGCCCATTTCTATGCAAATCCTTAGGTCCGTATATTTCCGCCGCAGTTAGGGTCGCATTAGTCTTCGCCCGATTCACAAGTCCGACCTTAAGGCATTTCCGACCTTAACTTCAACGTACATGGCGTTGCACTATTACTACGCATGTGCGATTGATGCAAAATCGATCCAACCCTAAATATACGCACGGAACTATCGTTAGTTCCGGATCTCTGAATCAGGCCCCTAATCTATAGCAATGGCTCAGTGTCCAGATGGCTTTTCCTGCATACACACCTTTACCTTACAAAATAGGAGAATGAAGACTGTTCTGTCACTGAGGAAAAAGACCTCTTTTTGCCACAGGAGACATTGAAGTCATTTTCCCTGTTCTTGAAATGAACAGACTGAATATCCCCATATGACACACTGTGCATTTCTCCAGAGAATGGATATATGCCAAATAATTCCAGTGTAAATTTTACTCCTTAATGCAGTGTTAAACAATAAACTCTCAGATGAAACTAGATGACAATAGAGAACATGAACACATATGAACACATGAACACACAAGAGGAATGACACCTGGCACTAACCTAGTGTTTTAGAGAGATAAGTAAGTTCTTTATCAAATAACGATCCATCGATATCAGAAGTATGAATTGATCCCAGGCTTTTAGTGTGATAAAGAATTCCAACATCACAATTTTTCACGCTGTCTTCCCACTGAATCCTGCTCTCGTTGGTGATTGGAAAATATTTCACATCTGAGATCAGATCCTTAAATTCTTTATAGAGAAAACTTATCAACCAATAAAAGTCTTCCGTTGGGGACCTGGTACTGATACCTACAACAACACCGTCCCTGAAAGAAATAATGAGCAGGACACAACAGTCAGAGCATGCAATAAACCAACGTATCACACACTATATATAATATATACCCGGGGACATGGAAGGGTCAGGACACAACAGTGAGAGTAGGGAATATAACAATGTATCACACACTATATATATAATATATACCCAGAGACATGGAAGGGTCAGGACACAGCAGTGAGAGTAGGGAATATACCAACGTATCACACACTATATATAATATATACCCGGAGTCATGGAAGGATCAGGACACAGCAGTGAGAGTAGAGAATATAACAATGTATCACACACTATATATAATATATACCCGGAGACATGGAAGGATCAGGACACAGCAGTGAGAGTAGGGAATATAACAATGTATCACACACTATATATAATATATACACGGAGACATGGAAGGGTCAGGACACAGCAGTGAGAGTAGGGAATATAACAATGTATCACACACTATATATAATATATACCCGGAGACATGGAGGGTCAGGACACAGCAGTGACAGTAGGGAATATAACAATGTATCACACTATATATAATATATACTTTGTAGTTACTGTAAGTACACAGCCATGTAGGTGTTTCTCATTCTGTTATTGGGAATTTATTATTTACCATTTTGTTATTTAGATTTAGAGAATAGTCAGTGACATATTTTTTAAGGTGATTGAGAACTAAACTCATATGCCACAGACTCAGTAACATGATCACATTATACTGAAACCAAATGTCTCACCTTCCACCGCTCTGTCCTCTGGTGAACATGTCCCTTTCTTGTTTATATCTGAGATCCATTCGTCTTATCGTCCTGGTTCCTAAAAACTAAACTAACTCTCTCTCTCTCTCTCCCCTCTCTCTCTCTCTCTCTCTCTCTCTCTCTCTGTTTTCTTCTTTCTTTCTCTCTCCCTTCGTTTCTCTCTCTCTCTATCCCTCTCTGTCTCCTTTTTTCTCTCTCTCCCCTCATCCGTCTCTCTCTCTCTCACTCTCTCTCTCTCTCTCTCTCTCTTTTTGCCTCACTCTTCTGTATGTCTCTCTTTCTCTCTCTCTTTCTCTCTCTCTCTCTCTCTCTCTCTCTCTCTCTCTCTCTCTCTCTCTCCCTCTCTCTCTCTGTCTCTCTTCTCTATGTCTCTCTCAGGCTCAGACTCTGCACCTACTGGTTATTACTTTATCTATAACTGCAGTAAACATGCAACTTCTTCCTCCACACCCAATCCCATATAAACTGTGTAATGTCTTCTGCCTATCTTCCTTATCTCGGGGTAATCTCAGCTTATAGAACTCCCTTTTTATATCTAGAAGAGGAAATAAATCTTAGCTACATTACGATCCTTTGGTACTTCCCATTAATTGATTGACTTCAGCAATATAATGTTACACTTTCACACAAAGGGGTAGATCCAGAACTAATTAAGCTATTGTATTTACGCTATCCGCTTAGCTAAAAACGCTGTTTTGTATGCACTGTGCATGGCAGATGTTACGCCACGTACCAGCCTTGTATCAACAGAGTAACTACGTACAAGGAGTGCGCCAGGCATAAGACACCCGTAATTACGCTTTGGAGGCGGAGTGAGGCATTTATATCATCCAGTCTGGGCATGTACGTATGTGTCGCAGGTAAAGTACGTGCAGCGTAAAGTTAAGGTAGGGCTCGGCAAATGTAAAATGGCCAAAGTACGAGCGAGGGGAGTGCACAGTAAATACGCTACACCTTGAAACGTAATGGAAATATAGCTGTAAATCTGGCCAAAAGTTTATAAATAGCTCAACGTGAGCTGCCAACTATTTAAACCTCAATACATCCCAACGGGAAGCCTTTAGTATGAGGCTTTATCTTATGTAGCATCTTCGTCATGAGACTCAATTGAATAGAACGACTTAATATTCAAGTTATTGATTTCTTGAGTCAAAGAACAGAATTTGATGGCAGATAGGAACCACTTGGCCCATCTGGTCTGCCCGCGCTGACCACCCACCCACCCACTCTCCTTTTTGTAAATGAAACCTAAAATCCGTTTGTTCCCTATATTCCGAGCGTTCAGTTAGATTAGAGGACCTGATTCACGCTTAAGAATGATTTAGGTTCTTAATAATACTCATCTAGCAAGGCGACTCCGCTGATACGCCCCCGGTTTTTCAGCTTCTTAACCAACTTACGAATGTCATAGGGCTCCTGGGGGCTGATTCAGAGTTGCACATCCACCTTTTTTTAGGTGCAAGTGTAGACCTGAGCAATACCAGGCTGAGCTGCAAGGGGAGGCAGCTTAAATCGTAAAACCAGAAATAAAATTAGGAGGTGAAGTTTCTTAGTTTATAGAATAAACATAAAACTATGCAGTATTTTTGTTCTATGTGTAAATGTAATGTATTTTCCCTGCATGTAAAATTTTTTAAATGAATTGACACCTCTTACTTTGAAAAATGGTTTAGCCGAGCTGTACACTTCCACCTAAAAAAAGGTGTAAGTGCATCTCTGAATCAGCCCCCTTATCTTTAGGTGGCTAATTAAGAATGTTTCTGCCTAACCCCACCCAGATTTCCTCATTTAAATGCCTCCCTCCAACCAATCTTCTTATCTTCGTTCTTAAGTTTTCCATACACGCCCCTTCATTCTTAAGTCACTATGAACCTAGAGTAAATAGTTTGGTAATTGTGATTTAGAGGTGCCCCATTCTTAAGTGCTATATAAATTGTGCATATTAAGGTATTACACATGCACATTATATCCCTTCTTAAATATACGCACCTAAAAAATAGCATTTTCTTATCTGTGTATCAGGTCCATAGTTGCTTTGTGCATCCAGATGGGAACACATTCACCCGAACTTTTACCATCTTCAATTCAATTCAATTCATCTCAGTTGTGATCTCAGTTCTGAGTGCTTTGGTAATACAGGACCTGATAGTTAAGTTCACCTGAAACTTCTGCACATGCACAGTGGCTCTCCATGAGGAAAGAACTCTGTCTGATGAGGTGGAGTTTACCTTCCACTTGTAAAAACTCTGCAGTGGAGTCAGGGTTTGCCATGACAATTAGGCAAACTGGGCACTATTAGGAATATCTGCACAAATCTGCCATCTGTCAAATCAATGCCATAAACGTAATGTAGGGGGTGCTCACTCCCCTTTTCCATGTGTAATAACAGACCCCGCATGTACAGAAAGCTTGTGGGGATCTTATCACACTCCTCAATGTACAGCATGGAGGTGCCCTCACCCTGTGCACCCAACCACAATTTTTCACCAATGCTTTTTTCCATATGCCGGACTAGTGAAAGTTAAGCTAGACAATGGCTACTGGAGGTCTGTCCATGTGAGGAAGGTGATTAGTGGTCAGACTGCACTGATGCATGAATGTTGCGGCCCAGCCATAGTGAAGACGTCTGAATACATTGCTCAGGGAAAGAAATGCATCAGAATCAGTTCATGGGATACAGCTCTGAGTTAATTCATGCCGGTGACTCTGTAGCACGAGCAACTAGCCCTGGATTTACTACCAGCATGATAAATTGGAAAAAATCCCTTTCCGGGATACAAAGGTAGACCGCATTGCTCTTTATTACGCTTACAACTGAAAGTCTACAATCATAGGAACAAAAGGACCCGCTGGAACAGTATTTTGTAGATCATATTTTGGTTCTGGTTAGGTGTATAAGTCAACCAAACAGATTATAGGCACTGATCTCCGTGCAACTTGGAGATCTGACAGTAGGCACAGGAGAGGGCAGTGCCCGCCCTTGTCATTTCCCTTTCCTAGAAGCCATTCTGAAAACTTACATGTCTATAACTCCACCTTAACTTCTCTGCACGGCTATGCATCCGCACAACCGAGATCCATTGCCAACTGCTGTTCTCCTTCCTCAGTACTTAATTCCCATGCCTAAACCCACCTGTATGGTAGGGTTAAACAGGGCCGGCCCTACTGATAGGGCGGTATAGGTTAGTCGCCTACAGTATAGCGGCAGCTTGTCAGGGTGGGCACCCCAGGGCAGAAAAGGAAATGCAACACATGTAGCAGCTTCTCCCCCTTGTAAAGTGTGGATCTTCAGTCAGCTGGTTGCACATTGCCCATTGGCACCATTGTACCTCCACTGTGACCCTCTAATAGTAGAATTGATTTTCTGCCAGAGGGCACCAGCCAAATCTTGCCTAGGGCACCAAATTGGCGAGGGCCGGCCCTGGGGTTAAACATGCAGATCTCAAAACACCGTACAAAAGGACTTTTGACACTTAACATCTGATGCCCACATGCACTGATGTTTCTTGCCAAGGGAACTTTACCCAAAAGACTTGTGAATCAGGGCCTAAGCATCCATTCATAATGATCAGGTGTATGTTGTATGAATTTTTTTTTTGGGGGGGAATATCTGAAATCTGATCAGTTCTATTCCAATGGAGAAATTATAGGATTTAACCCTCTAAGAATTAGTCGCCAGACCTGACCACAATCTCTGTAAACATATCCCATTTAGCACAATATACAACAAAAGTGGGACATTTTTATTTGCTTTTTTCTTTCACTTTATTTCATAGATTATTTTTATTTATTTACTCACTCAAAGAACAATAAAAAATTGCAGCAATTTAAGACTAAAATCATATCAAATGATAATATAATTGTTATTGTATTTACATAGAAATGAATCCAGTAGCTGTTACCAATGTCAATGAAATTAACAATCATTTGGTAATTGAAATAGACAAATAACATCTATGGAGATAATTATTCAAATTCAAATTCAAAGTCAGGTATGGTTAATATTAAACTGCAGAGAAAAGGAAAATAAAAATTATATATTTTTTTTGGGGGGGTGGAAGTGTTCTGTTTTTTTTTTTTTATAGTTCCCCACTCCCTCCCTCTGTCTTTCTCTGTCTCTTAAAGTTGTCTGGTCCTTTTCCTGTATTATATTGTTATTTACCTGCAGTTTCCTTTAAAGTTCTTGTATTTTGTGGCTTTTCCTGACTTATATGATGTTCTTATAGTTCCTTTCTACTTCTTGTATTTTGTGATATTTTTTTTTTTGTATTTATTATTATATTCCACTTTCTCTGTTTAGCTTTTTTATTTTCTTATCCTTTTAATCTGTTGTATTGTGTTTGTTTATTTTCCTGTTGAATTCTAGTATCCTCTGATTCTTTTCCAGGGTCTTAATGTTATGTTCCTCTATTTCTCCGTTTAGTTCGTCTATTGCCCGATTCATTTTCTCTATTATATTGTTGTGTTCCTTCACGTCTTTGTGGAGTTCTTGTATTGCCTGAAATGCTTTTTCTATTGTCATTTTATGCTCCTGTATTTTCCTTTCTAGTTCTTCTTTGGACTTGTTGTTTTCCATGATTGTGTTATACATTTCCTGCATCTTCTTCTCAAAGTTTTGTTTTGTGTTTCTATTCTCATTATTTTTGGATGCTTGAAATGTCATTTTAGTCTCTTCGTCCTTTACCTCTTTCATCATTGCGATACTCTTGCGGTGTTGCTTTTTATCTTCCTCCTTTTTATCTTCCTCCTTTTTATCTTCCTCTTTTTTATCTTCCTCCTTTTTATCTTCCTCCTTGTTGTCTAAGTCCAGAAATATATTTTTCAATTGTCCAAGTAAGTTAGCAAGTTCGGCATCCTGGCTACTAGATCCGCCCTGTGCAGTGTCATATGTTCCTGCTAAATTCTGCTTCTCTAGTTCTGGTTCACTTGTTTTATCTATCAAAGATGGATCAGTTTTAGTCAGTTTTTGGTTTCTTGGAGGCAATGTGGGTTTTGTGACATGCTGACTTGATTCTGGAGGAGCTACCTGACCATTTGGGACAGTATCTGGTAAGTAGAAGAAAGGAAGGAAAAGAGGTTAAACATTAGGTTGGAAATTCTATCTATCTATCTATCTATCTATCTATCTATCTATCTATCTATCATTTTAATAAACTTTTAGAAGAGGGGGACAAGAGGGTATGAAGTGAGGGGGGAATGGTGGAGGAGGGAACAACACTAAGATGGAGGGTCCTGTTCACGTGAGCTAACACACTTAATGGGGGGTAAGAACTTACAGAAGACATTAGGAGGGGGAAAGAATACTTGGAATTGTTTCAAGACTGAATATAAAGAAAGATGCCCCCTCCAAGCATTACAATGTACAGAGTCTCTCTGATCATTATGTGGTCTTCCCAGCTATTCTCTTACCCTTATTTAGTAACATGAGAAATTCCTGTTTCTTCCTGGAGGCGGCTTCATGCTTTTTATTGTCAGTAAATATGATGAACTGGGAGGAGAGTCGCTGGAGACTGGGCTGATCCCTCAGGATCCTCTGTCTCTCTTCATCAGAGTCTGTCTTCATATCATCCAACACAACCATCACCTTCTCTCTACCTGCAGAGACAGAGACAGCCAACATGAGATCCCAAAACAATACAAACTATCCTGAATTATACAAAGTGAGAGTAATTTAAAAGGTTACAGTATGTCTTTTACAACTCACCCATTTGACCAAGTCATAATGCGATCCATCCTATTAAGACTTCCCAAAAATGGGCTGGATCCAGCCTTAAGTCCAATCCTCAACAGCACAAAAGTTAAAACAAATGCTTTCTTTTTAATGTTGTGCTATTATTAATTATTACAGTTTTGTATTTATTTTGAGTAGTACTTTCAGTTTCCTGATCAACAACTGTGAAATCTTTATCTATTGTACTTTAATTACAATAACTAGAACATATTTTTCAGTTGTCCATATTAGTGTTTCTAATTAATACAAGTTTATTGCATGTACACACAGGGCTGGATTTACAACCCCATAATGTTTAACATACGTGCCTAATGTTACGATTCTAGCTACTACGCATGTGTAGTAACTATTTTACGCTATCTACGTAGTATTTGCATTTCGAAACGCTACGTAGATAGCGTAAAATAGTTACTACGCATGTGTAGTAGCTAGAATAGTAATATTAGGCATATATGTTAAACATTACAGGGTTGTGAATCTGGCCCACTGTCCCCCCTCACAGAACCAAAGGGGACTGAAGACTTTCACTGAATGTTACATCTTGTGGATGTGCAATATCCTGCCCTAGGGGCAATCTTATACTATTTTGTGCTTTATGGACATTATCTTGACCTGCCCCTAGGCGCTGCTGTTGGACACTTAATTGATTATCTTCCATCTGCTCTACCTGCACAAATAGGACCTCCTTTCAATGACTGTTTGCTAGTCATTAGTTGTTGATGTCCTCATTTCCTGGTGTGTGTGTATGATCTCCTGCCTGTATACCAGCTGCCACGTGTCTGTATGTATGTTGCTTAAATCCTTGCTTTCAGTTGTTTCTTGTATTCTTGCATATAGCCCAAACTGTAGTCTGGACTTCTGTTTGTATTGTACATACTCCTGTATTTGTGTATGAAGTTTATCTTTGTAGCCCAATATATAGTGTTTCCAGTTACTCTTGCTTTGTGTTTAGTGCTCCCTCTGATTTCTGTAGTGTTAATAGCTTGTGGTTTATCTAGTCTTGTTCCCTGGGTTGTTATTATATTCTTTTTATTGATCCTAGTTTACTGTTTACCAGTTTTCTGCATTACTTTTTGTGCATGAAAAAACACTGAAGTTCTCTTAACTCCTGTCTAGTTATTAGTGCTTAGCTACACCTGGGGCTGCCTTCCAGGGGTCGTGACCCGCTGGGTGTGCTGCGGCACAAGTCTATCCACACCATCAGGGGCCCTAGTTAGGATAGCGGAGGGTTAACTAGTTTAATCTGT